>PVKE010001715.1:0-94417 GCA_004027555.1 Craseonycteris thonglongyai | reverse complement strand
CAAGAGAACCAAATATTCAGCTACTGGTAGGATGGCATATTGACGTTGCCTTTTGCTTCCTAAATGTTTCATATGAAGTAAGCACTGAGAAGGTGCCCATGAAATTGTTTGATGGACGACCCTTTAAAAAAGCTTTATGCAAGGGCTTTGTCAAAATTACCTATAAGTAATACATTAAAAAAAATAAATGAGGACAGCTCCGCTCTTAACCTGGAGCTGCAAAAAAGTGCATTATCCTTGGTTGTATCTTTGCTTTAGCTTAGTTCTACTGTCTCCTAGGGTGAGTTGATAAGAAGGATGTAGGCTGGTGGTAACTCTAAGCAGCTGTCGAACTCTGAAGGAAGGCATGCTGAGCAGACAAAGCAAATAAATTATCTATGGTTATTTGAAGCATTATTCAAAAATTTAGCCATTCTGGGGACCGCTAAAAAAGCAGTAGTAGCATAGGTACTGGCCTTGAAAGGATATTAGGAAAGAAAAACCTTAATTTTTCTTTTTAAAGAATAAATATTTTCCAAACCTGGATGAAATATATAGTATTTCAGATTTCCAGCCTATAGTTGTACTGCCAAATATCTAGGGTGTATTGGTTATTTGATATACACACAAACACAAACACAGGTAATTCTGAAGATGAAAGTTCACCTAGAAAATAAAATCATTTGGGCATAAACTTACATATATTCAGTGTTTTGAAATACTTTGCTAATAATTGGGGGGAAATCCTACATGTGAAATTTTGAGTTTATTCTGTGCATGATTTCCCAAAGGTGAAAGCTCAGAAATTTCCTTCAGAAAATGCCCTGGGCTGATATTCTGTAGCTATGAACAGGAGCCCACATATTAAAGTCTACTTGAGCCCAGCAGTATTCTTTAGCAGATCATATCTGTCTTTATTCTCTGCCAGCTTCTTACTTTTTTCTTAGTTCTAAATAGTGATGTTATATTCTTTACCAATTAATTTACAGGGTGTATTCTATATTTTTTTGTTTTAATGTAATTTTTATTCACATATAATATTAAGAACAAACCATAGCAAGAAGTATAGTTGGTATTCTTACACTCAACTTGGTTCTCTCATTCACTTTACCTGCCTGACTCTTCTAGATAACTTTTAGCCTTTATATTGAAGTGAAATAAACGTAATAGACATCATAAGCGTGCAGGTAAATGATTATTATCAACTGAATATATCTCTGCAAACCACCATTCAGGTAAAAAGCAGAATGTTATCAAGACCCATGAAAGCTCCTCCTTGTGTCACCATTTGGTCACAGCTTAACCCAAGGATAACTACTGTCCTGATTTCTAACAACACACATATTTTGTGAAAATGACATCATGTGGAATATACTTTATTTGGTGTAGTTTCATTCCTCTAACATTATGTTTGTGAAATTCATCTGTACACTTATATATAATTATGGAACATTCATTCTTCTTACTGTGTGGCATTTTGTTGAATGAATATATCACAATTTGTTTATCCATTTCACTGTTAGTAGGCATTTGAGCAAGGCAGTAGTTTGAGGCTATTACAAATAATGATGTACTGAACATTTATTTTGGTGAAGATATGACGCATTTATGTTGAGAAAATACATACCTAGTAGTGAAATCATTGGGTCACAGAGGACACTTCTGTCCAGTTTTGGTGGTCACTATCGAAGAGTCCTCTGAAGTGATTGCACCAACGTACATTCCTACCATCAGTGTTTGCAAGCATCAGTTGCTTTGTAACCTTGCCCACATCTGGTAAGGTCAGTCTTTTTATGGTTAACTAGTCTGGTGGATGTCTAATGATCTTGCTGTGGTTTTACTTTGAATTTCCCTGATTACTAATCACATATTCTTGTTTCTTGGGTATTCAGATATCCATTTTTATAATGTGTCTATTTGTTTAAAAAAATGGGCAAAATGTTGGGCTCAGTGTCTTTCTTTTCTGATTTGTAGTTTTTTTTTTAATATATTGTGAACATACATGTTTGTGAGATGGATAGATAGACATTGATATGAACACATTATACAGATATATGTGCCTTTGCACTCACTTAACAGTGTTTTGATAAACAGAAGTTTCTAATTTTAATCAGTTTATCGGTTGTTTTCTTTAAGAGTACTAGTGCATTATGAGTCCTATTTAAAAAAACTTTGCCGGCCCCAAAATAATAAAAATATTTTTCTGTCTTTTCTAGCAGCTTTAATGTTTTACCCTTCATATTTAACTCTACAATGTACCTAGAATTGATCTTTGTGATTTGAGGTGTCAAGTTTTTTTGTTGTTTTTTAATACGCATTTCCAGATAACACAGCACCATTTACCCAGAGACAGTATATTGCCCCCTGCTTGGCAGTGCCACCTTAATCAAAACATACTCATATATGTTCATTTTTGGATGCACTAGTCCAATGTTGTCTGATCCGTGGGCCCCATGTGGCCTAGGACAGCTTTGAAATGTGTCCCATCACAAACTTGTAAGCTTTCTTAAAACATTATGAGATTTTTTGTGTTGTTTTTTTTTTAGCTCATCAACTATCGTATAGTTAGTATTAGTGTATTTTTTTTAATATTATTATATTTTATTGTTAAATTTAATGGGGTGACATTGGTTGGTAACAATTAGATAGTTTCCAGATGTACAAGTCCACATCACATCACCCATGCGAGTATTAGTGTATTTTATGTGTGGCCCAAGACAGTTCTTCCAATATGGCCCAAGGAAGCCAAAAGGTTGGAGACCCCTGCTCTAGTCTGTTTCATTAGTCTATTTGTCTATCATTACGCTTCATCTTCATTACTGTTGCCTTATAATAAGTTTTAATATCTGGTACAGTAAGTCCTCCAATATTATTCTTTGTGAGAATAATATTCTGCCTATTCTCGGCCTATTATATTTCCATATAAACTACTGTCTCACTATCTGGATTCTCAGTGGATCTATTTCTTTTTTTTTTTTTTTAAGAGTTATTTTATTGTTCCTGACAGAGAGATGGAGAGACAGAGAGACTGAGAGAAGGGGGAGGCCCCAGAGCAGTCTCCATAGTTGTACATCATCACTTTTTGATATAGCTTCATTTCGCACAGGTAGCGGAGAGGCACACAGGCTGCAATCTGAACCGGGGCCTTCCATGTGGGAGGCATGCCCCCACGAGCTGAGGGCCGAACTGGGGGCCTCTCACATGGGAAGCTCACCCAGGAGAGAGCCAAATTGGGGGCCACACTCCAGTTCAGCTTATGGGTCTGCATGGGCCAGGCCTGGGATTCAATCTTTGAACTCCAGTGCTGCAAAGCAAGCGCTCAACCAACCCACTGAGCCATCCCTGCACCCCCTGTGTATTTATTTCTGTTGCCTGTTTTCTTGGTTTTCTGTCAGGATTATTCAATCCTTACTACTACTGAGAAGGAAAAGGCCAAGTTCTTTTTCGTAACATAAAAGTTTGTTTGCATTGCCATGATTATTAATGTGGCAATCAAATATTCATTAAGTTTCTTGGATACTCAGATATTCAGTTTTGTTACATGCCTATTAAAATGTTTTGACCACATTTAGAATTGATCTTTTCTGATTTTCAAAAGTTTGTTTTTAAAAAGGAAATTCAGTAAAAAACAGATATTTGTCTTTATGGAGTTCTCTCTTCTCACTACCTGCCAACCTTCATGTCTCAGTGTGTAGCCTAGTAACATCAAGCTGCTTATAGTAAAACCATACATGTTATTTTTGTTATTCTGCTCCCTCTACCTGAAATACCCATCCCATTCCTTCTTGATCTGGTCAACTTCTACTCGTACAATATTTAACTTAGGCCTGATTTTCATTCCAAATTTCTTCCCTGAGCCTTAGGATGGCTTTTATGTCACTCTACGCTTACTATATCAAAGTTATTTTTTTGTGTGTGTCTGCCCTATTTTATGTATTCTTTTCATATCTGTGCACTGTCACCTTACAGAATTCATGACTCCCCTTAAGTATTCAAGTCACTCAACCTTGAGGGCAAATCTCCAGTGCAGACAGTTGTTGCCCAAGAGCAGCTGTGAAACAACTTGAAGTCTCATTTGTGTATTTGTTGTAGCTGTTTTCACGTTTAACACTAATTTTTCCATCTAAAACAATTGAGTTGGATGACACTCAACACCATGTGAGACTGCAGTGCTAAAAGCTTTGATTTGCTAAAGAAGTTTGGACTATAAATCCAAGTGGAGGTTTCTCACCTCAAGACACTTGGCAACTTCCTCTCTCTGGCCTTCAGGGTTTCTGGTCCGACTCCCTTCTTAGATCTACACAGGCTAATCGAGTAATTCCAGCTGCCCCTCCAGGGAAGCTTGGGCTATAAATCCAAGGGGGAGACTCTTCACTTGGAGAGCATTAGAGCTTTGCTGCCTCAGATTATTATACCTCTTTAAGGGGTTGCCAAGAGGAGAAATGCTTCAGCTAACACTAATTACTAATGGAAATGAAATGAAAAACCTAACCTCCCACTCTTACTGCATTCAGACGATACCCAACATGTTTAAGTGCTGCTCCAAAAGTTCCTTTACGCAAATAATTTATACGATATTTCATCAGCCCCAGTGGACTGGATTGAAATCACATAGGTAAAGAATAGTTTCTGATGACTTTGACATCTGTGAGATATAATGCCATCCTTCTCTGTGTTTACACTTCTTAGCATAAGTGATATTTAGCCTGTGTGTATGCATTGGGTGGGGATTGGGCAGCGGGGGGTGGGGGTGGGGATCAAGTAGGAATAGGTTGTGCTGCCAACCAGAATCAGTTGTTTCTTGTAGTTGAACTGAATTTTCCCAAAGAAGTGTTTCATTGAGATGTTTGCTTCAAAATGACTCTGTTCTGCTGCAGTGAGAGACTTCCAGTTAAAACATTTAATTAGTTCCCAATTTAGACGGCCAGAATGACCAGTCAGCCTGTGTTTTGGAACCTGAGTTTGTACATTCCTTGGGATTGGTGCGTCTTGCCCAGCGGATGTGGTCAACTGTGAATAGTTTGTATGCAATTCACATCACAGAAGAGATTTTTCTCCAACCCTTTGAAAGACAGCTTAATCTCCACACAGAAGCATATAGTAAGGTTGTCTCCAGTCTTTGAAGTTATAGAAGCTAGGAAGAGTATATGGAACTAAAGTAAGCAAGAATCTGGTGTAAACTGGTTGGATTGTTTTCACTCTCAGCATAACCATGATCTCGGTAGTGGCTTTAGACACACTGTATATTAAATCAATGTGTTTTAGCTAATACAAATAAGTTGTTATTCTAGAGTTTGTGTGTGTGTGAATATGTGTATTAGAAGTCTGTGAAAAATTCAATTTTTCAGTCAAGCTAACCTTCCTGTTTATTTCTGTGGTATAAATCTAACCCCCCTTTTCTGTCTATACCACATGATCAGAAGCTTTTACCCAAATTCTATACAATAGTTACGTTAGCCTAATGAGTTTATAATTCTTTGCTGAGGGAATGGCTTCAACTTTTCTAAGTTCAAGGAGCCCTTGATAAGAGGATTGTTTTATGATCATTTCCAGCCCAGCTCTTCCCCATTCACAGAACTGCAATTTCATTGGTCATTTCCCTAATCCTAGCATTTAATGTTCTAGAAATAGCAAATATCATAGATTCCTACCATGTCTATGACATTTCACACTGCTCTGCTTTTGACTATGTTCTTTACTGACCCAGAATGCCCTTGGCCCTGTCTTTATCTGTGTACCAACAACTCAAATGTTATTTCCTTCAGGAAATCACCTCTGAACCCTCCAGGTGGACCAACGGCCTTCCTTCTGAGTTCCCGTCTGCTATTAATATCATCATCAACACAGTGCCTGGCATTGGAAGGCCTCAGTGTGAGTGAATGCTCAATATTCATGACCTATGTTGACTTCTCTTCACTGTGTCTCTGATTACTAGACTATGAGCCTCTTGAAAATCAGGGACTCTATTTTATTTATACTATTCATATTTGTATTCCTGAGTCCAACCAAAAGCCTGGATGGAATATGGAGAGTGCTCAGGACTTGCTTAATAACATATGAGAAACATTTTAATACCTTGAAAACAACTAGAACTGGGCACCTTGCAGAGGGCAACACAACTTTTAAGTATTTTCCCATGTCAGAATTCCCCAAGATGCTGAAGCCAAGAGCTCACAGATACACATGTTGCCAGATGTCACATAACACATGTCCTTCTGCCTCAGGTTATTCAGCTGGTAAAAAGGAAAATGTCGGTGATTTACAAAGGCTTTTTGCCAGTAGATACGATAGCTCTGAAAGCTTCAGGAGTTTAATGGACATGATTGGATGAAACATGTATAAAGAAGGTTTTTAAGAAGAATAATTTACAGAGAAAATTTTGCTAATGTCAATGACTTATGGGGAAGAATCAGAACAGAAATAAAATGTAAATGAAGGCTACTCATCAATGAATCATTTAGATAGAATCATAAGGATCCATCAAATGAGACTCTGTATTTTATTTTCACATTTCAGTATTATTTTTTATATGGACAGGAGAGTTAAGGCAGGGAAATTAAAAAAAATTTATGTAGGCTGAATGGCTAAAAAATACATAGTTGCGTTGATACACATGTCTCATTTATTCAAAGCTCGTTTTTATAAATAAGCTTTGTGGGCTTTGTAGTTGGCAATGTATGCTTAAAGTTGAGTGTAAAAGATAACATTCTTGGAAAGCTTTTTGAGATATTTTAGTCTCTGTTTCAGAAATTAATATGAATACAAATGAGAATGCTTTATCGAAAGGAACCTAATACCAACTGAAAGTATACATATTTAAATAATCTGGAAAGTTGTTTCTTTGTTCTTAGTCATTGTGCAAAACAGAAAGAATTGTGTTTCCTTGGGTTCTAAAATATAATATTCTGCTTACTGCCAAATACCCAAAGATGCACTGGAACCCAGAAACCATAGAAAGTAAGCATGTGAATGAGTGTTAAAGCCAAAAATGAAGTAGTCTAAAACAAAAAATACAAGCTCTTTTGAAGACTGAGGCCTATGAGAAAACTAAGAGGCAAATGAGAGGCTGCCAAGGTCACTCTTAGAGTGAAATGGGTACCTAACAGATTTTTGATACCTTAGGTTTCTGAGTTATTTTAATGGTTTACCATTATTCTGAAGAAAGCAATGTTACTTTTATTTTTTACGTGCATGAGTAGCATAATTATTCATAAGCTAGGAATATCTTTGCAGAAGCTTGAAAGTAGGTACATCAAATACTTGATATGCTTAGAAAGAAGCAGCTGTACAAGTTTTGGCGAGTCTGTTAGTTCACACAGTTACAACACAAATTTCTGGTTTTGACTTGTTGCTTCAGTAAATTCACACTCACATCATATCTGTTAATATGCATGAGTGGAAAAACAAGACAGCCAAATAGAATATAAATTGGCCTGATCTTCAGTTAACTTGTATTATTTTTTTAGGTTTATTATGGATTCTCTCAAAATTTCTGCCTGGTATTTAAATATACAAAATTAAAGTGGTAATAGTAATACAGGCCATCTGGTTTGAGCGACTGCTATAGGTTCTGAAATTTTCTCCAAGAAATACTATTTATATATGCAATGTAAGTAGAATAAAAATAAAAGGATCCCCTTCACTCACTTTGGTAAATGGTGGAAATGGCACATTTAAAAATTTACTCCAGGAGGTTATAATTTAATGACATAGAACACTACACGGTATCATTGCATTTAGAGAGAATACTTTACATCTCTGTGCTGTGAAATACTACCCCCTTGGACCGTTGCCTCCATTTGTCCTTTTCCCATTTTCCTATCTGACTCTTGGCCTATAGCTTTGAAAACAATACTTCTTATATCATTTCACATATAGCTTCCGCTCCCCCACCTTCCAGGCAACACTGGCAAAATAAAAATTTTTTGCCTGCATGGGAAAGAGAGTTCACTCCAGGAAAACAAAGCTGAGAGCTCTGGCACATTCTTTGAGTTCCCAGAAAGGGGTGGAAAGTTGTTTATACAAGGGCTGTCCGGAAAAAATCCAGCCATAAATGCCTCTATTTTTCACATTACAGGACTGGATGCTTTCTGGAAAGCCCTCGTATGTATCTGTGGTCTCTGTGCTTGGAAAGGGTGCCATCCTGATGCCCTCCTTCATGTGAGATGTGGTGGGCATAGTACCAGGAGGGTGATAGGATGAAGAATTTTCTACTAACTTTTGAGGACTATCCTTTTTTTTTAAGATTTATTTTATTGTTTTTGATAGAGACAGAGAGAGACAGAGACAGAGAGAAGGGAGAGAGACCAGAGCAGTCTCCATAGTTATACTATGGCGAGAACCGAACTGGGGCCATACCCCAGTTCAGCATATGGGTCCACATGGGCTGGGGCCAGGACTGGGACTCGATCCTCAGACCCTGGGGCTACACAGTGAGTGCTTAACCCACTGAGCCATCCCGGCTTCCCCTTATCCTTGATTTTTCAACATATCTCCTAAGGCTTCTACCTTGTTTAAATTTATTCATTTTGTTTAGAAGTTAAGCCATTCTGTTACTTGTTACCAGACATGTTGGTTAGCCTTCATGAGTTTACTGGTTAAAGGTAGTGGTTGTTACATTTTTGGCTTCAATACTCCTTTATAATTTTAATTATTATTGAGCACCCCAAAGAGTTTTGTTTATGTGAGTTATATTTATCGCTATTAGACATTAAAACTAACAAATAATAAAAAGTTTATTAATTGATTCATTTAAAATGACAATCATAAATCTATTACATACAAAGAAACATATCTTTATAAAAAATAACTGCATTTTCCAAACTAAAATTTTAATGTGAAGGGTGACATTGTTTTACAGTTTTTGCAAATCTGTTTGTATTTATACATTTATATTTATTTTTATAAATTATATAAGTTATAGCTTCTTCCTGAATATAAAAAAGGATATTTGAACACTTTTGTTATTCATTTATATACTTTACTTTTTTATTTTTATTGACCAATATCTTGTTACAAATATAAAACTTAAAAATATAAAAACAATTATTCTTTATTTTTTATTGTTAATAATTCAGTTTACTAACATGCTTTACCCACTTCTGTGTTCATCATTTGATGTTGCCTTGACCAGTCTCCTGGGTTCTCAATCTACTAATGTTTAATAGTATTGGCTGCTTGAATTTTCCACCCTGTGATCATATTGCTGGAGTTTTCACAAATCCAGTTACCAAAACCTTTAACTTGTGTTTGAACTTGTTGATAGATTTTTAATTTTCTTTCTATGATATTTTTCCTGTTATTGCTTTGTGCCTAGAGTAAAATGTTTGCATTATCAACAACAACAAACAAGCCAAAAATAAAAAAACAACAATGAGAAAATGAAACACCAAGCATAGCAAAAAGTCTGGTTTCACACAAATACGTGGTTGCAAAAGGAAGATGTATTTTAATAGCTTTTTCAGATAGTGTGGATATTCTTCTCCAATACTCCATCAAAAATCAACAGATGGCAATTTCTTAAAAGTTTGTTGCTGTGTGGAATCTTAAACTATATCAATTCATACTCTTTACTTTAAAATCCACTGGTCTGTCCTGTGTTTTGACTTTATCTTCTATTTGGCAGAATCAGCCATACATCCTTTGGAACATATTATTAGTTTACTGAGTTATGAAGGCCTTACAAATGTTGACAAATTTTATTATTTTGTTTATGTACAGATATAATAGATATTATTATATATTGAAATATACATCTCACATTTATTAATATCACCACCAGTCTCATCAGATATATTAATATATGAGGAAGCTGTCCAGCTCAAAGTGACAGATTTGTTTACCAAAATTCCAATTTTCACTTTCACTCTGATTTTATCATTGTTTTAAAAACTGCCAATTGTTTTCTATATAGTAATAGAATCACTTCAATTTATTTTTGAGAAAATATCTGACAAATAACCTGAATTATAGGCTGAATAAGTGTCCCATTTTAAATGGGACAAAAAAAAAAAAAGCTACTGTCTCATTTTATATGGTACAAATAGTCAGCCTAGTCTTACGGGACTAAATTCAAGGTGTCAGTAGGCTTACTGTTCATACCCTTCGAAATGGGACAGTACCATTGTTTTCTGTCCCTTTTGCAATGGAATGTCTATTCAGCCTACCCAAGTGTGAATCACTATAGATTATCAGTTGTTTTTTAAATAAAAATCATATTCCATGAAAAAAAGCAGTTCAGCTCTCACTCAGAAAGATCACAAAATGCTTATTCTCAAAATAACTATCATATTTTTGAGGATGTGCTTCATACATACTATCCATTTCATCACACATAGTATTAAAAAGATTTGTACTTAAAGACTGAGATTTAATAACACGAATACGTTTTACTTTCATCAAAAGCATTCTTAAGGGAAACTGGATTTTTTTTTTTTAACTGCAAGTGCATGGCAGTGACAACGCACTCACTACCAATGTAGTTTGAGGCCCTGCCCTTGAGTCATGCCAAAGTACAAGGAGTTTTGAACCTGTTGCTTTTGCACTATCAGTATGTCAACACAATGTAAAAAGCAAATACCACCTAAATCGTAATAAAATAAAATTTCCATTGCAGACCCCTGAATGTGTCTCCAGAGTCTTAGAGGTCTGGTAACCACATTGTGAGAACCGATGCCTAAGTTATCTTTTGGTGTGACTTTGTAGTTTTTGCTTTCACTTTCACTGGTTATTGAGCAATATAGCAGCTATTCAGAGGACAATTTCACTCATACTTATTGCCAGCCACTTTTCTAGATACCAAGATCACATTGATTACTGTTGCCATGTGACTTGAATTGACATCCGTGATAACCAGTTTCTCTTCGTCTCTTCATCTTCTCTAACTATGTCATCTTAGGCTCTTTTGCTGGGTATTTTTCACTCTTCACCTTGAATGGTATTGGTGTTCTGAATCCTTACTTATTCTCCAAAGCAACATCCTCTATATCTAGAGCTTCAAGGACCATACACTGATGACCTCCAAATCTCTATGACATTTCTCATCTTCGGGTCACCTATCCAGACTGTCTATTGGACATCCCATTAGATGATTTTTAAGTAATTCAATATGTGCCAAAGTGAACTCCTCGCTGCCCTTTCATATTTTTATAATTGTCCTTTTCCCCCTTATTTCAGTTAAGGGCTCCAAAGTCACCTACTCACAGGAAGGATGGTATTTGTTACAATATTGTTCGTAAGTAATGGAAAACCCTGACTCAACTGGCTCTGACTGTAAGGAATTTAATATATAATAAGAAGTCTAAAGTTATGACACTTCATGGCTTATTAACTCACTGTTTCAATATCATCATGAAGAATCCTGGTATTTTCATCTGTGGCTGCCTTGGCTTATGTACCTCTTTTGTAGACTAGTTGTGAGTTGACTTCAGCAGTTCCAGATTTCAAAACCTCAGGAAAATATTCAGGGACAGAAGAAGAGTGATCCTCTTCATTGTGACTTTTCTTATGATTAAGACAAAATTTTTATCCAGGACTGAGTTCCTACTCCCTGCTTCCAGTATGGGAAGTGAAGTCTAGAAAAAGAGAAATAGATTTGTTGCCTTTATCTCAGTTTTAATCTTTTTTTTTTTTAAGATTTATTTTATTGTTCACAAGAAGGTGAGAGAGAGAGAGAGAGAGAGAGAGAGAGAGAGAGAGAGATACAGAGACAGAGAGAGGGCCCAGAGTGGTCTCCGTGGTTGTACATCATTAGTTGTGACATAGTTTCACTCCACACGGGTGGCTGTGGGGACGTGTGGGGCAGGAACCTAACCGGGAGGTTCCTGCATGAGACTCAAGAACCTTCACCACCATCCAGGTGGTTAGCGGTTGTGCCACAGTTCAGCATGTGGGTTTTCACAGGCTGGGGCCAGGATTCAACGTCCAGACTTTACAGTTGCAAAGCAAGCACTCAACCTGATGAGCCAATTCCAGCATCCCTTAGTTTTAATCTTATTAAACCATAATCTGTGATTAGAGTACCTGGTAGCAGACTAGAAAACTGGATAAAACATGTAATATTGGCAACAGGAATTGGACAATAGGCAGCCAGAACTGTGATATCAGAAAGAAGGGAAACAAATGAGCTGAGCCCAGGAAAAGTCCTTATTTTCTTCCCAAAGTCACTTACCTGACCATGATGCACATAGCAACAACCCAAACAGAGTACTTTAATTTCACTGAGTTGTGGAGTTCAGGGAGTTAGAGACAATTGGAACTTTAGGGCAGATCACCAGTGAGAAGAATGCTATGCAGAGAAATACCTCCATTTCTTTTCTTTTTGTTTTTTTTTAGATTTATTTTTATTGTTTTTGACAGAGAGAGAGAGAGAGAGAGAGAGAGAGAAATACAGAGACAGAGAGAAAGGGGAGGGCCCAGAACAGTCTCCATAGTTGCACACCATTGGTTTTTCCACATAGTTTCATTCCACAGGTGGGCGTGGGGCTGCACAGGGCAGGAACTGGGCCGGGGTCTCACCCTGGTGAGAACTGAACTGGGGGCACTCCCCAGTTCAGCATATGGGTCTGCACAGGCTGGGGCCGGGATTCGATCCTCGGTCCCCAGGGCTGCAAAGTAAGCGCTTAACTCACTAAGCCATCCCGGCTTCCCCTGACCTCCAAGTTTCTGATCGAGGTCTCTTGAATACTGAACTGTACATGTATAGGATGAAACTCAACAAAACTAGGCAGAAAACTGTCAGATGAAGGGGGAGCTGTAAGCTGAACAACTTCTAGAGCTCACATTATAATTCATGAGAGAGATAAAATATTGTCTACCTATACTTCTCTGAAGGAGGCATAGCAAGTTGATCTAATGAGGCCATCAAGAGTCATGTGCTATATAGCCACAGAGAGTCAGTTCTGAGGGCTGAATACTGTATTGTAAGCTTTTAAAAATGACAAGCCCCCACTATATTTGTTTTCTCTGGCCAGCAGATCTGATCCTTCCTCTCCCATTTGAACATAAATGGAAAAAAGCATAGATGGCAAACTGAGTTAAGTTTCATGTTAACTCCGATCTTCCTTAAAGGATCTAAGCAAAGTGCAAGTTGGTACAGCTCTCTTTGCACTTAAATCTACATGACGCACCTTTTCAAGGTTCTCTAATTCTTGCCCATGCTGAGAGCCACGTGCAAAGTCATCCAGTTGGTGAGAATAAACAACCATTCAGGGCTTTTGGCTTTCTGTGCATGTGAGTCACGGAGGGGTGCTTGTTAGAGTGTTATGAAAGATAAACACATAGCAGCTCTCTAAAGCCTGTTTCAGAAAATCTGACAGGAGGGAACAGATAGCCATTGTTTAGAGGCTGTGGTGTTATGAGACTGAAGTAGGAAATGCATGCTTAGGGAAGACCAAACTTTTAGTGGATCAGAAATTGAAAATGCTTGTAATTAAACTGAAATTAAAGCAGTAGTGAAGAATGTTTTGGTGGGGAAGAGGGCAGGGGGTGAAAAGATATAGTGACATAAGAGCCAAAAAACAGGGATTCAGATCAAGGTGTTGCCAAGTCCAATTGATCAGGAGTAATCATAAGAGAACAAAACACTGGAGAAAACCTGATTTCTCTTGGAATAGATATGACCATGTCCACCAAGGGAAAAAAAAAAAAAATTGCTGAAGCCCTTTTGCTAGAAGTGAATCTTCAACTCTGTTCTTACGTGGCAATGGCCACCTTGATAATACAATGTCCTACATAAAATTATAAAATCCTAGTTTGCCAAGGAACCCCCAAATAGCATCTTCCTGTGAAAGTTTATCTATGCCTTAAGACTTTTTGGATCTGCACATCTATGAAAGCACTTGAGAAATAACTTAAGTCTAGTACTTCCTTTTCAGGCATGTCCAACCTTCAGCCCAGGGCGACTTTGAATGTGGCCCAACACAAATTCTTAAAACGTTATGAGATTTTTTTATGACCATTTTTTAATTCATCAGCTATCGTTAGTATTAGAATATATTATGTGTGGCCCAAGTCAATTCTTCCAGTGTGGCCCAGGGAAGCCAAAAGGTTGGACACAGCTGGTTTCTATGCAAGTAAAAGAGCCCCTGCCCTGGGCCTTGCACTTCAAGCTCTACGTATTGCAAGCACAGGATAATTGAATTGAGTAAAGAAACATGGGTGCCCTTACTATGGATCCAGTACTCAGTACTGACACAGCACAGCCTAAACATCTGTGTTTGTGACTAACCTTGTTTGGGCTCCAGGGAAATGCTTATGTGCATCTTGTGCCCTGTGCCCTAGAAAAAACGGATTGTGTCTGGGTCACTGTTGCTGTTGAAGAGAGAAACTGCTTTGGAGTGGAGGGAGGACTGGAGTAACAGAAGCCCGTAGGCAAGAGAAACTGTAGTAAGTAATATATCAAATCCCTCCTCTCACATAATATGAATGCATATTCATTCTTTCATAACAAAGTGTTGTTTCCCAGCAATGCTAAGCAACCATTTTGCTTGCTATTCTTTATTTTTGAACTTGTGGTTCCAGAGATACAAACTAGTATGGTATTCACATCAGTTGTATATGGTAGCAGTGGGCAGTTAGCAGTATTACAAAACTTACATTACTCTTAAATTTCTATGCCGATTTTATCAGTCATCCAAATATAAATTTACCTTCAACAGAACTCAATAAAAATTAATCACTTGTCTTTGATAATCTGCTTTCAGACATATAAAACCATAGATTTTTATATGATAGATATAAATCTTAGATGATAGATAGTTCCAATTTTTCATTATGACAATTATCTATGTCAAGGTCAGAGAAAAAAAGACATATTTTACAGTGTGTTAGCTTGTTTTATAACTTAAATGTTAAGACTTATGGTATGTTGGCCTCCAATTTCATTCTTAACTTGAGCCCTGCAGTCCTGACAGACCACACTTGACCCAGCAATATCAAGTGACCAGAGTTAGGTGACCTGCCTCACTAGTACTGACATTCAACAAGGAAAGAAAGTAATGTCCTCTTAACCTGAAAATATTTTACTATTCACTCAGAAAATATTGTTACATGCCTTGGGCTCCAGTGATATAGTTTCCTTTCTAAAGAAGAGCTTCTTTTCCTGGAGAACACAATCATTTTTATGTTCTGCCTCTTACAAAATTTTGTGACTGAAATTTTTATGCCATAAGTTGTAATACAGACCACGTGCACAGTTAATTCTGGGCCTATGTAGAGAAAGATTTAGGGAAAGCCTCAGTTTTGAAAGGTCACTCCTTACCATCCACAATGCTTTGTAATAACTTCACAGCTCATTTAGCAGGACTCTAGAAATGTTATTTTATGAATTTTGTGTGCGGTAATAAAGTCAGATGTCTAAGTAGTCTGTTTGCATGTATACACACACCATACACAAATAGATGTAATATATATGTTTATAATGAATTTACCTTTGTAAATAAGATAATGAGAGAGGAAGGAAATAACAAAAAATGTTAAATCTACATGAGGAGCTGATGTAAAGCTCAGGAAAAGTTTTTTTCTATATTACTAAGTAAAAGTCGTCTATTAGGGCAAGTTGCCTAGAGTAGGGAGGACCTAGTGGTTTGTCCTCAAGAACAAATGACAAAGATGGGACCTCACCCTAAGGGAGCCCAATAGCTAGGATGACTAGTGCATACCTTCTGCTCCTTTTTTGTCCTTTTACTGGTGAAGGAGTCAAATCAAATGAGCTGTTTAACAGGATGCATCTCCACTAACAGACGTACCTAAGATTCCAGTTTCCCAGACAAGTGCCTCTGCTCTCCCTTTCTCTTTCCGTAAGTCCAGAACTGTCTCGACCTGTCCTGTGGCTTGACTTTGTTCTCAGTTATTTCTGAACTAGTCTTTGAACTAGAGACTTACAATTTTTCTTCTGAAGAAAAGTTAAGGAATCTTGAATAGCGCTTTGAAACCAAGCTCAATAAGTTTTGCCCTGAAACCCATAACTTTGAGAATATCACTGCTAAAGATTCTGTGTTTATTCCCAACATGTTTTGGAAACTTTGGATAAACTACTTGGATAATGATATCGAAACTTCAAGAGAAAATACAACATTTGGTTTTAAAAATATGTCTGTTTTTTTCTTAAAAGTGTTGTGTGAAAAATGGGATGTCAATAAAAAATGAAAAGCCTAGTTTCTAATGGACTTAGTAACATTAGATTGACTCATACCACCCAAGTTTGTTAAAAGGTGGTTTAAAATTAATAGAATTTTGAGAAAAAAAATGGCAGAAGTTTACATCATTGGTAGGCAATTATAGACACCCTCGCTTAAGTGTCTGTAAACCAGACTATTAATTTCCATGATGCCACTGTGTGTGTAACAGAAAACATCATCAGCTCTGCTTCGTTACTATTTTTTAATTTCTTTTATTTTTTGTTATTTTACATTTCTTTGGATTAAAACCCCCATTGTCGAATTCTCAACGTGAAAATGATCTTTAATAAGATATTTGTTGCTGTTATAATGTTTTCTGCATAAAATTGAAATCATACAAAATAATGAAAATCAGTATCTATTCACACTACTTTCCACTCTTCCAGTTTTTAATACTAAGCCTCCTGTTTGCGCTATGTCTTGTCTCTCTTTCTCTTAAGCCTTTTATACATTCCTTAGTTTTCTAGTTCTCAAACATACATGTCTTTCTTGAGCATAAATTGATCTATCCTATGCTATTTCATAAACATTTCTATTTATTTTATTTTTCCAATTTGGCTTGGTTCTCATTTCGAGCACTTTTCTACAAGGATTCTCTGCATTTATGTATTTGATTATTGGGCACTTCTGACAATTTCATCCTTTTTATTTCTTCCTTCTTCACTCCTACAGTCAATATGTTTTACACATAACTAGAATGTGGCTATCAAAACTTAATTAATCTGATGGGCTATTTGATTACCCCAAATGTCTAGCTTGTTTTTTCCCCCCATTATCTCCCCACACCATGCCAGATTTGACACACCAGGGGCCCCCAAAACCAAAGGAAACTGTGTTTCTACATTTCCCGAACTAAAAATCTTTGAAAACAAAACACTAAAGCTTTTTTTTTTTTTTTTAATAACTGCATGTTTAGTTTGACCTCAACAGTCTTTAATTTTTGTCTTCTCTTTACACCGAACAGTTTCCTTCACTTAAAAAAAAGTTATACTTCTCCAGATCGTTCCCTCCAGTAACTTCATTTGGCTTTTGGAAATGAATCATGTCGACTTCTCATTCCTCTTTAACCCTCTCACACATAGTTCTAGCCAGCAAATCCCTGCTAAATTTTAATTCAGGTTCTCCTCCTTCACCTTGGAGTGAAATCAGGAGGAACAAAAATGTCCCATGCTGCCTTTTTACTTGGAAAACTTGACCGTAGCCCAATTCACTTACATTTCTCACTCTCACCCCTCTTTCTCCTTTAGGCAGATTTTTCATACTTCAAGATTTCAGCCCAGACCAATGCCACCTCTCACCTGTGGTTTTCAAAATTCCAGCTACCATCATTGAACTTAAAGTGCCACAAATACTATAACTTGTCTCCTGTCACATCTCAGACAATTCTGTAGATGTTCAGGCATATACATGTCTTACCTCTCCAATTAGCTGTAAATCCCATTAAAACAGGAACTGAGCGTTTCTTTGATTTTTCAACCAGTGGCATGGCCAATCGATTATAAAATCAATTTAGAGAGTTGTGACCAGCACTAAAAATAAAACATAAGCAAAGATAAACTATCCCAGGAAGAGTAAGAATTGTTTGGGGAAATGTTTTAATGTATGCACACTGGGTCATAGCCAGATTTTGAGAACCCCTGGGCTGCAGTATAAAGACACAGTGCGTTCTTGGTATTTGGTCATTTAAGTTGTTAAAAGAAAATTTGAGGAAAGATTTGGAAGAAGGTTGCCTATGGAATTATAAGGGTTTCTGGTGCCTCTTGCTCCTTGGCTCTTCAGTCTCAGCAGTCCCCGAGGTTGTCCCGAGGGCCTTTTGGGCACCTCATTTCCTTATTCAGAGCATTTGGATGAGTTCCAACTCCCTGAGGGAATTCATGTGCTACTGTAAGCCTCAGGTTGAGCACAACCCGTAAACCCTGCTATGGGTTTTTAATCACCCCAATGGGAAGTTCCTTATTATCGACAGAAACTGCTAAATTCCACACCTTCCATTTATTTTAGCAAATGTTTATGGAGTGCCTCCTCTGGGCCAAGATTGTGTTGACTGAAGATACGGTGTTGGGCCCAACACAAGTTACACCTTAGAAGAGCTTGTGCTTTAATATAGTAGTCAATAAAGAACAGCCCATAGGCCAAATCTGGCCCACTGTCTGTTTAGGCAAATAAAGTTTTATTGGAACTCAGCCAGGCTCATTCCTCTGAAGTCTACAACTGCTTTTGCACAGCCACCCAGAGTTGAGTAGTTGCAGCAGAAACCATATGGCCCACAAAGCCTAAATATTTACTGAAATTGTCTCTGAAAAACTTTGCCAATCTCTGATTTAGTAAGACATCAAAATTTATTTAAATAATACATTTTTCTATGAGATTTTCTTATACAAAAGTGACAGATACATCCAGAGCAATGTAATAGTTTCCTTATTTTTATGACTAAACAACCTAAACCACTGGTCTAATGGAGCATCCTTAAGAGAATTCAAGAAGTGGTCCATTTTGACAAATTGATGAGAAAAATATTATGATCTTAATAAAATGACATACCATGTTTTTCTGTCTTATACATAATCACCCTGTCCACAGCTTAGATGTCCAACTACAAAGTGCCAATATTATCACAAAAAGTTGCAGAGCAAAATAGCTGAATATTAGATCAGAGATCGCCAAGGGCCTGCCTGTCCATTAACTGGGTGTAGTCCATCGTCATCGTGTACTTGGTTCTAAAGTTTGAGCAACATTAATGTGAGAAATTAACTTAATTTCCCAATAAAATCTTAGTCTTCCAGTTCTCTGTAAAAATCACATTTGGCAGCACAAGGTTTGCATTCCTGCTGCTGACAGCCACTGGAGCTGAAAAGCAGCTTCTGTTTTTGGACAAGACATATATGCTCCAGATAACCCCAGTCTCTACTACTCCCAACTATTTCCCTGACTCAAGATTTTCAGTTGCCATGGACAACAAGCTTCACTATTATTTTCTTCAGTTAAAGAATTTCTCTGTAACGATTCTCTTTTAAAAGTAGTATAACAAGATTAATCAAGAAGACTGTATGTTAAAAACAGTTTTCATACATGTTTAATATGCAGGAAAATGGTAGACAATCTGCAGCCACTTGACTGACACGTTTCTTTTAAGGGACTTTTGAAATAGTCATTTAAGACTAATGTCTTACACCTCTAAAGAAAAGCAGAACTGAAATGTATCTTCAGGCAGTGACCTCCATAGAGATATTTGGCCCAGGGAATGTCAAAGATAAACTGTTGAGGTTTGGAGAGAAAATATTTGAATTTGCATATTTTGTATTCTTTTTAATTTGTATTTTATATATTTCGAATGTTTATAATATCGTTCTAAATTAGAATATAGTTGCTTATCTATACATATACATATATGCATAGATATGTATATATAGATAAGCAATTATGTTCATATATATGTATATATATGTATATATATATGTATATATATGTATATATATATGTATGTATATATATATATATATATATATGTACATTCATATCTGGATGGATATTCAAAGTTGTTTTAGTGACTGAGGCATTTGGTCAAACAGAGACTTGAGTCTTGGGAACGCAGGAAGGATCTGAGAGAGCTCGTCACATCAAACCTTCATTTTACAAATAAAGAGTCTGAAGCCCCAGGAAGTGGGATGATCTGGTTATAGGCACAGGCATGTTATGACAAAGCCAGCTCTCTCCTGCCTCCCATTCTAGTACTCTTTCCACTATGTAATAGTATCTGCTTTCTTTTCTTTTTTGGCAGAGTCTTTTATTTATTTATTTATTTTTAATTGTTAAATTTATTAAAATGACATTGGTTGGTAAAAATTATAGGTTCCAGGTGTACAATTCTACATTACATTGTCTATGTATTACAATATGGCTGCTTTCTTAATGAAGGCCTCCTTGAGAAAATAAAACCAATTCCCCTGAAATAGCTGGGCAACTTGTAGGAAACTGTAAGACTTCTTCCTCCTGTGTAACACAAATTTTAACTGGTAATATCTAAAATAATTTCTCTCTCTCTCTCTCTCTCTCTCTCTCTCTCTCTCTCTCTCTCTCTCTCCCTCTCTCTCTCTCTCTCTGTGTGAGAAAAATGGCATCCAATCCATTTCCCAACTGCCAGTGGAAGCTGCCTGCTATTGCCGCATTCTCATTGGCCAGTTGTCATTGGCCAGCATCTGCCTTCTTTTCCTGTGGAAATAAAATATAAGTGCAGGAGAAAAGGACATATTTGGTAATGTTACGCTTTTCAGCTTCCTGCTCGGGGCTGTCTCAGCTGCAAAATGTCAGGGAAAAAATATCCCTCCAACTTGGAATGAATTCCAGACAGACCCTGATGCCTGCAAATTTGTCAGAGGGAGCCAAGTCCAGGAAAGCAGAACATGAACAAGGTTCATTATTCGACTTCAAGAGACGCTCAAATAATCAGACACTCTGGTATTTATGATTTTTCCCATTTCAGATGGTCTGTAGTTCACAACATTCCCCTCCCTTTACCGCTGATTCTGAGCTTCCTTTTAAATTGAACCTCAACAGTTATAAAAAGACTCTCACATTACTTGGAACCACAACCACTACTGGGAGACACTGTTCATACAGGGCTGGTTAGGGCTGGAGAAGGGCAGCTCTTTTTGATTATTAGTCTGGGGAAGGCTGGCCAGGAAGTCAGACTCATTTCACCTTGACCACGCCACGGTCCTCATCTAGTTAGGACTTCTGTGCCAAGGCCTCTTGACTCTCACAGTGTTTGATACAATGGTCTAAAATGTGGTTATTTTGTTACATTGGCATTCTTTTTGATTTTGGCTTTGATTTTCATGGGGGGCATGGAATTACCAGAAAGTGTATCCTGACACTCCCAGTTTATGCACATATCAGAACTGTTTGGAAGGTTGAGTTTTGGGGGATCTTAGTCTTTTCCTGGCATTCAGCACATTTTCTTTCTCTTATAAAAACCATTGCCACATGCTGGCAAAAAGGTAAGGAAACAGAATTTGTAATCCAAACCTCATTAAATTGCTACATACACATTTTCCCTTCTACATTTTGCTCATTTCTAAATGCCATGCTATTTGTTTGTTCTTGGTCACCCTGCATCCTTATTTGGGTTCTCCAGTAGGTACCAAGTCATCCAAATCTTAGTTTTAGTGACCAGTGGAAGAGTCCACAAGAGGAATAGGGTGTTCAGTCTTAACATACAATCTCAATAAATAAGTGTCTTCTTTCCTTTCTTTTTCTAAACTGTTTTGAATCATTATTTTGATCCTCTACAGTCCAAGGTTTGTGCAGTTTCTATGGTGATCATCTGTTAGGTCATAAACATGAGATTGTGGCATCACTGAATGAGTCAGTTGGGAGGAAGTTGGGCTGGAAATATAGCCGAGATCTTCTGTTGACAGACAGTTGCCTTCTTAATCATGGCCTGAGTGGGTAAAGGGAAAGCCATGCCACCCCCCACCCCCTACCCTTGGCATTTAGTCCCAAACCTAGACTGCTCTGGTGGTGGCTGGGAAAGTCCATCCTCAGGGAATACCACGTTTTCCTCCTCCAGGATTCTCCCAGGACACCCTCACAACGAAGAGGAAATGGAAAATGAACAAGTAGAGCTCTTTCCAGATACTTTTTGATTGTCAGCTTTCATTTTCTTTTCAAAATGTTATATGGTTCCTTCTTAAGCAGCTTCTATTGTTAGCATTGTCAGTTTCTTGGTACAGTCGTTTTTGATAGGCATTTACTGTTCCATTTTATTTTCCTCAATGGACATCATAAGAGCTCACCTTTTAGGAAGCTGAAAGTAGGACTAGACAATAAAATTAGGCCCATTTTCATTAATTTTTCCTATCTCTATTAAGCACTAATACTCCTGGAAAGATTCCTAGTTTTACCGTATTTTTTAACACAATTCCTGAGCCCATATTTAATTTTAGAAGAATTTGTTTAATATTTCCAAATTTGGGGTTTCTGATAGCACTGTGTCCAGAGCTGCTTCGCACTTGCCTGCTGGGAGCCTGGTCATTGAGAACAATGCCCTTCCCTGTGTCCACTATCAAGGACTGCTCAGTATCCCTGCCAGCCTGTTAGTCTTTATCTTCCAGTCATTTTAGACCCAAAAGAGAACATTCCATCAGGAGATCAGGCTCTATCATTTCACTGGAATGCAATGTAAGAGCACAGAAACTCTAGTACAAACAAATTTGCTGAGGCTCAGATTAATAAGAGATAGGATTTGAATGGTCTGCCCCAGTTATATTTTCTCTGTGCAAAGGAGAGAAGAAACGAAAATAAGTTAAAAATTCCACTGGGGCATTCAGTCCAGACATAAGGAAGAACTCCTGGCATTACAGATACAGAAGAAGTTGTGAAGTTTGCGACTTGGGGAGAATTTTTAAGATTAGTCTGGAAAAGCATATTTGAATGATTAAGATGTGGTTCCCACTAGAGATGGGGGACAAGGTTATATGATTTCCAAGGTTTTCTTCAAGACACAAGATTGTCAAAGTTGTTGAAAAGTGACTGCATGCATTACTCACAGCTAGTAAGATTGTTATTCATGATCAGGCTACTTTTACATAACAACATCAGAGTCTCCTGATTGGAAGATAACTGAGCAGTTCTTAGTTCCATCCCTTTTATTATACTGATGAGAAAATCTAGGCACAGAGAGGTCACTGACATAGCCAGCAGATACCTGGGCCCAGAACACAGACCTCCTTGGCTGTCTGTGCTGAATACTTTACTACATCATATTTTTACTAATTACGTAAACCTATTTAAGATGTCACTCTATTTTATAAGAATTCTGTTTATTTCATGAGCAGTACTGAGACAGAAATATGAGAATCCCTGGGAATTGGTGTGGCTAACTAGTACAATTTAGAAGGATAGTTTAGGCAAAGGACAAAGGAGGAAATGCTATTTAGATGAGCTCATTTCTACTCACTAAAAAAATTAAAAAATTAAATTCAAGATCCAACAACTTTTTCCTTCACTTAGCCCAACATCAGAGGCTTACACAGAAACTCCTCAAACAAATCTGTTTCATATGTTCTTTCTCCTCAAACTCAGGAATTTCTTTGATATCTAATCTTGAGTTTATTAACTTTCCTTAGAAAATGTTCTATTTCATCTCTACAAATACAAAATTGTACCTAATTTTACTTCTCTCTTTGTTTATAATTTTTAAAATGGATAATGCTGCCTGATCTTAGAAGACATTCAACAACTCTAATTTCTAAATTATAAATTCTTTCTTTCTTCCTTTTACCTCCCTCCCTCCTTTTCTCCCTCTTTCCCTTCTCTCTCTCTCTTTCTCTCTTTCTCTTTCCCTCCCTCCCTTCTTTCCTTCCTCCATTCCTCCCTCCCTTTCTTCTTTCCTTTCTTTTTTATCTCGGAAGAGAATCTGTGCGTTTCACATCGAAATTCAGTTGTCATTCTTGTTTTCTTCATGGAAGTTGTGTCAGAAGGGCTTCTTTAACCCTACTATAAATCAGATGAGTCGTGCCTCAAAGAATCATTTCTTTTGAATGGCTTTAGAAGACAGCATTTTTAATACCAGGGAAGTAAAATAATTATATTAAATAGTAAACTTCTCACCTAGAGCTGGTGTTAATATTACAATATCTCTCCTCTTTCCTATGTGTCTTTTTAAAGTTTCTTGTTGGGGGATGCCGGGATGGCTCAGCAGGTTAAGCACTCGCTTAGAGGCTCTGTGGTCTGGGGATCGAGTCCCGGTCCTGGCCCCAGCCCATGTGAACCCACATGCTGAACTGGGACATGCTTCCCACATGGGAGGATCCGGTTTGATTCCTGCCTGGGGTGTGTTTCCCATGCAAGAGGCCCCTGTGGGAGGCCCCTGGTTTGCAGAGGCATGTTTCCCAGGTGGGAGGCCCCTGGCCTGGTTCCTCCCCTGTGCAGCCCCACATCCACCTGTGTGGAATGACACTATGTCAAAAA
Source organism: Craseonycteris thonglongyai (assembly GCA_004027555.1). Classification (NCBI taxonomy): domain Eukaryota; kingdom Metazoa; phylum Chordata; class Mammalia; order Chiroptera; family Craseonycteridae; genus Craseonycteris; species Craseonycteris thonglongyai. Next base: position 70,289 of record PVKE010001715.1, on the reverse strand, counting down.
CTGATGGTGAACAGCTGTGGAGACTGCTCTGGGTCCTCCCCCTTCTCTCTATCTCTCCCTCTCTGTCAAACAATAAAAAATAAAAAAAGAAATCTTTAAAAAAGATTATTTGTTGGACATTCAACAAAATCATAATTTTAGTAGATTCCCCATGCTGTCTGAGTAGGCACTTCCTTAGTTGGCTTGGTTTAAGGGTCTCCAAAAGTCATTCTTAGTCCAAATATTTCTTCTACCAATAAGTCGGCAACTGAAATTTCAATTAATGGACTTTATTGTTAAAGTTAAGAGATCATCTCCAGAAAACTGTGCCAGAGTATTAAACCTATCTGCACCCACAAGTACATTTGCTTTATATCTTCAGTTTCAGCAAGGGACAAAAGAGTTAGATTTTGATAGTAAACATACTTGTAAATGACCTAGATTATGCTGGGAAAGAAAGTCCAGGTTAGACAATAGCTATGGAAGATTAAGGTGAGAATTAGAGAGGGTGCCAAAGAAACTATTATTGAATCATAGTATTCTCTTAACTTGTTTCACGGGGCTTTATTTATATCACTTGCATGTCAAGCATCCCTAAGACATTCATTTACTTCTTTCTTAAAAGTCTTCTCTGCCACTAATCAATTTGATTCTTCAGATTGAGTCAGAAATACACATTAAATGTCATGAAATGAAAGTTTGCTAGACTCAGAAGTTTTGTCTAGAATGCATGTAATATTAGAGTAAATAAAAAATTTTAGAGGACAAAACAAAGAGGTCTAGTAGTTAAATTTTATGGGGGGTTTATATGTGTCAGATGTGGCAAATGAGAGGTAGACTGTAAAAAAAGATATAATTTAGGTCATTTTTTTTAGGTTTAAAGAAAACAAGTTTGGGGAATGAGAGGACTGGAAACACCAGTAAACAACTAAACATACATTTTAATTCTAGGATGTCCTCTTAGAAAATAAGTCTCATCTCAGCCCAGTTAAGAGACCACTATGGCCTTACTTCCATCGTTGTTGTTTTCAGATAAAGCAACAAAATGCATTTCAATATATCAGCACTTGTGTGTGTGTGTGTGTGTGTGTGTGTGAATATTGATTTTAGAGGACCCAGATAAATCCTGAGCTACGCATTTACATTTCTAATGTTCTCTTGATGAAAACTAATCACTGGCAGCCACAACTGGCTATTTATGTCCAGCAGATCAGAGAAATTCTGCTTTTCAGAAAATGGAGTTTTTTTTGGGGGGTGGGGGAGCTTCTATCCGGGGACAAGCTCCTCTTAGAGGTTCAATTATGGAGAATGGTTAAACTCTGGGAATTTCACTGTGGAGTGGGGTCGAGAACATAGTGGTGGGTTGGCAGAATTTTAAATTAAGCTATCACTGCTCTCCTTTCTCAATATATTTATAGAAAGTGGGATAACATTACATAGCCCATAAGAAAACAATAGCAAGAGTCTGAACAGTTAAATGTTACCTCTAAATTATGGAGTTTGTACAATAAGAGCTTTAATGGTTATTTTGACATCAAAATTGGAACACATGTAAAACACATCATTGAAGAAACATATTTATATTGCTCGTGAATTAGTGGTTCATTCATTAAACATTTGCTATTTGTAACTACTCCGTACCTACTAAATTGTAGTCAGATTCTCCAGAATAATAGAACTAATAGGATGTGTGTGTGAAGATACTATGAGAAAGAGAAAGATGTAAAGGAACTAATTCACATGATTATGGAAGCTTGACAAGTGCAGAATTTATGGGGTAAGATGGTAGGCTAGAGACCCAGGGAAGAGTTACAGTTGGAGTTTAAAGGCAATCTGCTGGCAGACTTAACATTTTGCTTGGGAGATTAGTCTTTTTCTTCAATTGAATGGATGAGGCCCACCTACATCATGGATGGTAATTTGCTTTACTCAAAATCCAATGATTTAACTGTTCATCTCATTTTTAAAATGCCTTGATAGAAGCATCTAGAACAGTGTTTGACCAAATATCTGAGTTCTGTGGCCAAGCCAAATTGACACATAAAATTAACCATCACATAAGTGCCAGACACAGGTCTAAACACTATGGAAGTAGCCATAATCTCATGGCATTTACACACTAGTAGCATTGAGAAGTTTGAGACATGTTGCCATTAACTTTTCAGAAAACAAACAAAAAAACCCAAAGTTAAATCAGTAGCATTCTTACTCTCACTTCCTGATGATGATGATGATGATGATTTATGATGAGTTAGCATTTTCCTGGCATTACCCAGACAAGGAAACCTCATGCAAACTAGTAAATGTAAAGATTTAGATTATTGAGTGATGGCAATGCTAGAATCGTAAGAGTCTTTCTAAAGAATAAAGAATAACACTTTTCCTGATAGTATTAGAAAATTATGCAGTACATCTCATTAAGCAGAATTAGACTGTGAGCCCCATAAAATAATGGATCAGCAGTAATATCAAAGACATACAGGAGTTTTTATAGTTTGCTGTTTGTTGACCTGCAAGGAAAATATCTGAAAGCCTACAGTATATATGACACATACTTTGGCTACACTTATAGGAAAATCTTGGATTGCCCTGAACCTTCTGACTTTTATCAAAGCAACTTTTGTGCCCTTCCTAAACCCATGTGTGAAGCAAAGAAATTTTCCACTTTTTTATTCTATTATTTTAATTTACTATTTTTTTTTTTGCCTAAAGTTTTGTTTGTTCACTTTTTTCCACCTGTTTTCAAGTGCAAAGTGAAATCATTCCTTATCCTGGGGGCCAGGGGAAAATGGCAAACAAGACATGACAGTCATGGAATCTTCCTCTGGGAGAGCAGAAATAGCTCTCAAAATAATTGGCATCTATACACAGGTGGCTCCTTCATAAGGTGACTTCACAAGATAGGCCCTACTCCACCCATTTTGGATGAGCAAGACTTTGGCTGCTATCCTCTTTGAGGGCCCATAATTATAGTATAGTACAAAGATGAGAGTGCATCTATGAAAGCAAACTTTGTCCAGCTCTCTCAAACATGTATGCTCACTTTTCCAGATTACCTCAGATGGGGGAGTATAATAGAAAAAATCATGGAATGTCTCTGGAGAGATACACAGAAGACCTGAGGTGTAGAGCTGGAAACTCTGGGTAAGGTCCCCGCAGCTTACTTCTCAATGTGTACTCCTTCATACTATTGAACCTTTACCGTGTGCATATATTGTCTCCTTAAAATTAGTCACCGACCCAGCTGACTAATTAGCTAACTAAATTAATAAAATATAACTTTTTATTAAATTTATTGGAGTGACATTGGTTAGTAAAATTATTTAGGTTTCAACTGTACATTTCTATAATACTTCATACATTATCTATATATTACATTGTGTGTTCACCACTCAGAGTCAGTTCTCCTTACATCACCATATATTTGACCTCCTTTGTCCTCTTCTACTACCACTCCTCCCCCTTACCCTCTGGTAGCTCTACACTGTTATCTGTGTCCATGGGTTTTTGTTTGTTTGTCTTGTTTGTTTGTTGATTTCAGTTTTATATGCCACATATAAGTGAAGTCACATGGTTCTCTACTTTTTCTGTCTGACTTATTTCTCTTAGCACCATAATGTCAAGATCCATCCACATTGTCACCAACGCCAGTATTTCATCTATTCTTGTAGCTGAGTAGTGTTCCATTGTGTAAATGTACCATAACTTCTTTATCCAGTCATCTGTCAAAGGACACTTGGGTTGTTTCCACAACTTGACCACTGTGAATAATGCTGCAATGAACATAGGGAAGTATATATGTATATTTATGGGTAGGTGTTTTCAGATATTCTGGGTAGACACCCAGAAGATGGATTGCTGGGTTATATGGTGATTTTAGTCTTAATTTTGGGGGGAACCTCCATACTGCCTTCCATAGTGGTTATACCAATTTACAATTCTACCAGCAGTGTATGAGGGTTTCTTTTTCTCCACAACCTCTCCAACTCTCCTCATTACTCCTCTTGTAGGTAATAGCTATTCAAACAGGTGTCAGTTGGTGTCTTATTGTGGTTTTGATTTGCATTTTCTTAATAGCTAGTAATGTTGAACATTTTTTCATATATCTGTGGGCCAGCTGTATGTCTTCTTCAGAGAAGTGTCTGTTCATGTCCTCTGCCCATTTTTAATTGGATTGTTTGTTTTGCTGTTGCTGAGTTGTAGAGTTCTTTATATATTTTGGATATTAGCCCCTTATTGGAGGTGTTGTTTGCAAATATCTTGTCCTATTAAGTCGATTGCCTCTTTGCTTTGTTGATGGTTTCTTTTGATGTGCAGAAGCTTTTTAGTTTGATGTAGTCCCGTTCATTTATTTTTGCTTTTACTTCGCTTGCCTTTGAGGTCAAATTCATCAAATACTTTCTAAAAAAGCCAAATAGCTCCAAACACTTGTATCTTCTTCTGTTCCTATTTAGCAAAATTCAATTTAACTCTTAAATTAGTGATTTCCTCCTTCCCACTCCCCCACTCCAAAGAAACTGTACCAAGTAACCTCCTTGCTCTTCCTAGAACATGCCAGGCACATTCCTGCCTCAGGTTCTTTTCAAAAACAGTTTCCAATGGCTAGAAAGCTCTCTTTTTTGTTTTCTGTATGCCTCACTGCTTGCCTATTTTAAATCTTGACTAGAATGTCATATTCTCAATAGGCTTACCTTGACCAACCTATTTAAAATTGCAAACTCATACCTTGGAATTCCCCATTCACATTTTCATAGTAACTATCTTCTTTTAAACTACTGTATAATGTATTTATTTAACATCTTTATTGTCTGTATCTCATGAGGGTTAGAATTTGTCTGTTTTGTCCACTGCTTTTTCCCTGTATCTACATACTGCCTGTCAATCATAGGTTGTCAAGAAATAACTGCTAAATACATGGAAAAGAGCATGAAGGAGTTTTGCTTTCCAAATGTATTATGCTTGATTGATATTATTAAGTGATTTAAGATCGACACATCTTGTTTTTAATTTTATTAATGGCTATTAAGTTTTTCAAAAACATTCTTTATAGTACATTTTGAAAATAAATTCAAGAATAACCTCTCATTATTTATAGGTAAAATGTGCACTTTTTCTTCTGTTACTTCATAGTTCTTCTACCTAGGGAATATCCTCTTTTTTGTTAACAGTACTTTGCAGTATAGATTATTATGAAGGTATTTCTTTTTTGTTTATAGATTTTTAACTTCTGAGAATACTTAGCACATAATCATTCTGTTTTGAACAAACTTACCATAATTTTTTAGATTTATCTATATTTACAAGCTTTCAACACTCATCCCATCAAATAGGTTTCCAACTAGAGTGGTCAGCTAATTAATTTTATCCAGGAGAAGATGTAGAATAAGTAAGTAAGCACTGAAAAGCATAAACCACTGCAGAAGTGAGGGCCAGAGCAGTCTTCCGTGATCTTTAGGGAACTAGGAAGCTGCCAGAATCACAGGAAGTCACCCCAGTGCTCTGGCTCTCAGCAGCAGCCAGCAGCACTGAGGCAAGCTGTTTGCAGGGGATTTCCCAGAAACTGTTGTGAAAGCTGATGCCTGCTGTCTGTCCCTGTCCCCATGTCGCCCACCTCTTCTAGAGAAACAATAATGACTTCTACAGCTTCCCTTTCTGTGGAATTACCATCGTTTTCCATGTATAAGGTACCCCCATGTATAAGACAACTCCTGTGTTTCTCACCCAACATTAAGAAATCAATACATGGGTTACTCTCCATATAAGATGATCCCCAATTTTTGGTCTAACAAATTTAGACATAAGTATCATCTTTTGTCAAAGCCCAACCTACATCATCTGAAGCCCATCCTGACCACATAGGTGTAAGCAATAAGAAATGATGGTATTGAAAGACACTGAGTTGTAGGGTGCTTTCTTAGGCAGCTGTAGTGAACAAATACACTTCATGTCAGGTATACCTATGCAGACCCTCCAGCGACAGGATCAAGTGACGACTCCTGCTCTCTGGCTGAATTATATTACCTGTTTTGCCCAGATGCTGACCATAACCATCTATGAACATTGCCCCAGTTAGTGATACAGGAACTAAGTGAGTGTGGGGAGAGGGAAAGATTTGCTGCCAGTTTCCGCCTTCTGTGTTTCTTGCCACTTTCAACAGCCTGCCAGCTGGTGCAGCTGCACCTTTTGGACAAACGATATGATATCCTGGGCATTAGCCTAAGTGGTACCACACATGCAAAGAGCCACAGCTGCTATTTGTTGTGCTTTTTGCTATTCTTGGCCTCATTGCACTGCCTGCAGGTGGCATTGCTTTCTACACTAGGAGTGTGGCTTTCCAAGATTCATAGATAGAAGTTTGATCAATGCAGCCACTAATGATGATGACTGTGTGTTTGCAAAACAGACCAGGATTATTTTGAAAAGTGTATTTTTTTTCTCTCAGAGTAAGAATTGTGCTAATAAGTCAATCTTGTAAGATTATGATGTCACATCATATAGTTTGTCCTTCCAGGAAAGAATGAAAACCTCACCCATATGTTTAATGTATTTTTACATCTTTTTAAAGGAGGGAACATTTATTCCTTGCTTTGCATACTAATAGTTATATTTGGCATATCTGTAGCTAAATCTCATGAGTTCATATTTAATAAATCAAAAGTATAGTTGGAGTCCATTTCTAAGTTAGAGGGTGCTTTGTCCTATATGGGTTGCTAATGAGCACATGCTGGTGGTGAGTGTGATCTCTCTCAAAAATGTCTGAGCTTGGTTTGAAACCTAAAAATAAGAAAATATGAATAAATAATGAGTCTAATCTATAGTCCAGAGAATAGCTGTTATATTTATAGTCTGCGTACAACTTAATCAAAAGTGTATTTTTTACTGATGACATCTGCCAGTGCTAGGAGAATAGGAATAGGAGAAGAAATAGAGATACACACAAATATTGCTATATACACGTATATGGTTCAGCCAGGGTTCATAACTTAATACGATGGAACATAGCCATCCTTTAGAGCGCTCTCAATGAAAATATAGACAAACAAATATATAGTGTATTTCTCTTAAACCCTGTTGGCAATTTAAACACTTGGTGAGCTTTGTAAAAATATCAATGCTGAACCCCACCAGAGCCTTCTAATTTTGTTGGTCCTGGGTAGGATCACATAATCATTATTTTATGGAAGCTCCCCCACATGATTCTAACGTGTAGAGTTAGACCCATTAGTATATGCTCCTTTGAAATTGTCTTAATTCCAAGAGGATGATAAAATGGATACAGCTACTAATTTCATATCTCTTTAGAGGAGGTTTATCCTGGATTTGTGCTTAAAAGTAGGGTTTTAAAGGAAAGAAACATGGATTGACGTATGAATGTGTTTTTCTCTTAAAATCAATTCTATTATTTGTTTTTTTCTCAAGATTTATAGTGTCATTCAGCAAAATTCAGAATAAGTTGTGAGGTGATGAACTTTGCCTACTAATTTTCTCTATTACTATTGCTACCTGATAACGATCTAGATCGCATTTTCGTGTCTTGTCTTCTCTTGTAAAACTGGAATTTCAGTCAGTGATATCCTAGGGCAGCTTCCAGTGGACAATAAAATTTGATTGTGTATGACTCATCCCAAACATCAGATGGATAGGTTGAAATTTGTCACAATAAAAATGTTTACACCATGGAAATTGGCAAGATACTCTCTCATCCTAGAGATGATCACTAAACATGTCATAGTATACAACTGATTTCAGTGGAAAAAGATTATGGCACATAAATTGATTTTTAGTTCTTCATCTCAGATACTTTAAAATTATGTCTCAATTTTTAAGTACCTGTTAATCTGGAGAAATTTAAATTTACATTTTGAAAGAGTGCCTCTCCTGTGTTTTTATTTCCTCTTGAATTCCTCTCCTCATTTTGCCATTTCCACCCCAAAACAAAAATTCCCACATAGTCTCTGCTGACAGAAGATTTACTTAAGAATGATTCTATGTTTTCCCATGCCTGCCTTCAGACCACCTCATACCACAGTGTTCAGTTTTTCATTTAAGCTCCACAGCAGCCCTTTTCAGTTTGATGAGAAAAGATAACCAAGAAAATAAATTAGGAGTCTTATGACCTTATTTTTTTGTTGTTGTTATTCAAGGAAACCCAAAATGAAGCAAAATAACCAATGTTTGCCAAGGAAAACATTTTCCACCATTTCAATTACTATTTTAATTGGCTGTGTCTGGCTGCCAGATTATCCTCTAATCTGTACAAGAATGCTATTTGGGAAAAGCTGAAATATGCTCTGTGTGGAAGCCACATTCATCCCTTCAGCACATTCTAGTTGAAATTACTTTCTCAGCATACTGGAATCATATTAGAGTAGAATTGGCAGTTCCTGGAAGAACATAATCCATAGATCACATAAAAGCCTAATTCACTATCAGCATTTTATTGAAATGTCTGAAATATGTTCTGTGATTGAATCCAAGATAAAGAGAAGTGATGATAGTGAGTTGTTTGTATAAAAAAATACCTCTAGACCATGTGCAGATGTGTATGTGTATGAACACTTTGTATGTGTCTGTGTGCATGCATACCTGTGTGTGTCTGTTGATGTCTTTGTGTGTAATAAGTAACATGACAATAGAGGAAGAAAATGATTGCAATTATTTGGATGGTTTCATGAAAGCATCTTGGGATGTGGGATGTATTTTATGAAGATGACACCAAGAAATAGTCCCAGTTGCTTATCAGGCTTGTGGCTTTAGAGATAAACCAAGCTTTTCTTTTGTTTATTTTAATTGGGTCTTGAAAAGATTGTTATTAAGACTAGATTATTACATCCTAAGATTGTCATTTTCAATATGTCTCTCTCATTCAAGTGGGATGAAAAGCTACTGTGCACATATTTTTTTAAGTTATTTGTAGTCAGATTTCACAAGTAGACTACAGAAAATGCTCCAAAAATATATGTGGCCATGATGCCCAGTTAGGTTTCTATAATAGACTAGTCTCTTCAATGAATTTTGGTGTCTGATACTATGTTGAAATTATAAAACTTAAATTAAAAGGCTGTTAGCATCTCTTTCATATGTTGAGACAAGGCCACCATAAAGGAATGTGCCGTTAAAATTCCGTGAGAATGTGTTCTAGGGGTAACGCTACAGTACACATCATTCATCCTCTAGAGAAGCAAAGCTGTCCAAACTTGTGGCTTCTCTGGGCCACATTGGAAGAAGAAGAATTGTCTTGGGCCACACATAAAATACACTAATACTAACAATAACTGATGAACTAAAAAAAAAAGTCACAAGAAAATCTCATGATATTTTAAGAAAGTTTATGAATTTGTGTTGGGCTGCATTCAAAGCCATCTGGGCCACGTGCAGACTGCTGGCCGTGGGTTGGACAAGCTTGCTCTAGCACTTTGCTACTCAAAGTATAGTCCCTTGAGCAACAAAAACACCTCCTGAGAACTTGCTACACTTTCTTCTTCTTCAGCCTATTCAGACTGACTGCATCAAAATCTATATTTTTCACAAGATGGTCTGATGACTCATGGACAGTACGGTTTGATAAATATGGGTTTAGTTTATCTTGATTATTTGTGTAAGAGTAAAAGCTAGTGGTTGTATCTATTCAGTGTCTATATAAAAAATTCTATGGTTACTATAGTATTCACTGGAGTATTTATTAGTAGTTCTAAATATAGAATAGAACTGGAACTTTATTTGTGATGTTTCAGCAATTAGTAAAAACACCATCCAGTTACTTTCCTCTCCCAAATTTTTATTGCCAAGATTATTAAACCCACTGTATGTACTTCCAATCAAGTTCCCAAAGATTGTGCAGTTGCAACCAGAAGTTTTATTGTTGCTGCTCAGAGTAAATACTTCTTTGAGAATTTACTCAGTGGTGTTATGAAGGATGTGGAAAAGTTTCTTTTATGAGTACTTAACATGATAGAATTGCTCTAAGTGGGGCCCAATACCTTCATATTCTTTGATCAGGTTTTTCACAGGAATCCACAACAGAAAGAAGTAGTTTGAAAGGTTCAGTCTACATCATTTAATTCTACAATGGTATTAATTCATCAGAAATCACAAATGTAATGCATCTATAGATCTGAAGTTATAGAAAGAGAGAAATGTATGGAGGACAGAGAGAACGAGTATGGGGCTCTCATACTCTGAGAAGAAAGAGAGTGGAGAAGGAAGGAAAGAGAGAGAAAGAGGAAGAAAAGAAGATATGGGAAAGGAGAGCGAGAGAGAAAGAGAAATCCTATACCTAAGAAGTTCTCTTCAAAGTATTGTTCCTACTTGGGCTTCATCGGTTGTGCTGTTACTACAGGCCAATTGCAGTCTGAATACAAATGAACACATTCATGTTTACCCAAACCATTCAAAGTGCTGAAAAATGAGAATGATCAGTAAATCAAAAATTTCAAAGTATGAGAACTCTGTAGCCGTCCATTCCCACATTAAAACTCTTTGGTTTCTAAGAGTCACCACACAAGGAAAGTATAGTCAAATGCAGATTTTTTTCCCCCTATGTAGTACTTTCCTGAATCCATCTTCTTACTTATCTTAACAAACTTTCAGGACAACCTGGAAGGAAATGGAAAGAACCAAAAATCACTGTCATTTCTCCCTGTCCCCCCAACAGCAGCCTAGAGTTAGTCTCTAGTTTTCTTTCCTCTGGGTCTCATCCCTGAGCTCTCTAGAGCCAAAGGGTCCTATTTAAGCAAAAGCTCTTCCTAACGCATGTACACCCACAGTATCCTCAGAAGATGAACTTTCCAAAGGCCCAGAAAGCCAAGGACCTGGGGCTGTAGGTGAAAAATGCAGAGCTCTCATTTGCAACTTAAAAAAAAAAAAAAAATGCAGGGCTCTGGCATCAGAGGAACCAAGTTTTGTATTTCAGCTCAGAAGCTTGGTGGCTTTGGGCAAGATGGTTCTTCTGAGTTTTCTTATCTATAACAAAGCATCTGTATCAGAAGATGCTTGAGGAGTCAACACAAGATTGCAAGTCAACACAAGATTGCAAGTCAAGTGCTTGGGAAATGTTTATAATAATTGGTAACTTTTTTCCCCACCCTACCTCTGAGCTCCTTTTCCCTCTTCTCTTTCTCTCTTTCATTCTAATCTTCTCTCTCCCTCTTTGCTCACACCCATTTCCCTCTTTGTCCCACCTTCACCATTCTTCTCGCTCAAACTGTAAAAGCTCACAAACAAAATATCACAAGCCCAAATTAAGTTCAGGCTAAAAATATCTCAGGAGCCCCAAAAGCCTATATGTCCACAGGGACCATCCCCATTTTTTACTTTCCTTGTCGATAACCTTTTCATTTCTACAACTAACAGATCCTCTCAACTTCTCACCAACATTTGTGATGCCCAGACCTAAGAAACTGACTGAGAAGCCCTGTGTGGTCCTTTTCACCACAAGCTGAATCACTATACCAATTGCCCTCAATCTTTTCTCTTTTTAACAAACTTGTAGCTATATTATGTCATTATCAGACCTAAGTAGAATTGTATTGTATCTCTTGTATCTCCTGACTTCTTTTTCATCCCACACAAAGATTTTCCTGTAGATTGAATGGGGGGGGGGGGGGGTGCTATGAGAACAATACTTTCAACAGTGCTGAAACCTCTTAGCAACCAGAATTCCAATTGCAGGCCCAACACAGCAACACCTAGAGGCCACATGCTGCCATGGAAAAGGTGTGTTCCCTATTAGAGCAGTGCTTTTCAAATTCCAGTCCTGACACTGACTTGTGTGGATCAACTGCAATAACATAGTTTGGTTCAAAAGAGTACTGAGTTTGTGAATGAGTTAGTTTTTATAATATAAATCAGAATGCTTTAAAATTTATTTTTGAAGTGGTATCTCTCATTCGCTTGCATTCTGATGGCCTTTTCTGGAGAGAGCAGGGTTGTAGTGAGCTGCTCAGAAATTTAACATCATCAGCAGCCTTAGACAAGAAAGTGACAGAGATTGCTACTGATGGACCATTAACAACTGTGGAGATTCTAACACATTGAATTACTTGACAAAAGAACGTTTGTGAATAATATGAAAATCCACATATGCCCATGAGAGTATGTTAAGCACATAAATGTTGTTGCTTAGTTGTCACTGAGAATTTTATAAGCTTCTGTTTTGGAGTATGAAATATCACAGAAGCATTCAGTTTCATCCTGAAATGGCTTGTTTAGCCACCAGCCATCAAAAATGTAGATAGCATCATGTTTCACTTTCACCTAGATCTGTAATGGAAGAGGTACCAAATTTCTACACGGAAGTGAAACTTTAATGAAACTTTAGGTAGAACTATAGAGTATCAAAAGGCATTTTACCAGACTTAATGTAAATTTCTTGACAAGATAAGAATTTATGGGGAAGCTGGGATGGCTCAGTGGGTTAAGCGCTCACTTTGCAGCGCCGGGGACCAGGGATCGAATCCCGGCCCCGGCCCGTGTGGAACCATATGCTGAACTGGGAGCTCTCCCAGTTCAGTTCTCTCTCTGTCTCTGTATCTCTCTCTATCTCTGTCAAAAAAACAATATAAATAAATATTTTAAATAAGAATTTATTCTTCTTCAGCCACCAAGACTACTGAAGAAAAAAACCTCTGTTTGTTATACACCCTCATACCACTTGATTGTTCAGTAAGGAGGAAGGGGGGTGGTCCTCAGAAAAGAAGGGAAGACTTTGGGGCTGAATACCATGGGTGTATTGTTCCTTGGAGTGAACCTTGTCTTGCCCTCCACTCACGTGCTAAATGAAGTAGGATGTGGTGAGTCATGTGGTTTTAGCTAAATTAGATTGTCCATGGGAACCAGCTTCTTTGGCTTATAACTGCGAACTTAAATACCATTTTGTAAACACTGAGAGAAAAGTCTCTCTCTAGACAAATGTTAGTAGAGCCGGGGATTAGGAGATGCTAGTTCACATCTTACACTGATGTCGATCTTAATGGGTTTTATACTTTGAAAAAAATACTATTTCATAACCTGATATGGCAGCCAATACAGGAAAATCAAAGAAAGATTCACACGCAGTGAGTAGTGTTCCTACAGCAGGAAATAATTATGGTCAGTAATGTGGGAGTAGACTCATCCCAATGTTAGCTGACTATAGTGGATTAAGTTCACATCTGGCTAATAGACACTATCCAAAAATGATTCTGGGAATGCAAGGAGGCATTAGACAGTGCTATGATTTTTATTCTGTCTTTGTGAGCATCAGCTGACAGTGCTTAGTAATCAATGTTTTCATTATGACATCATTTTATGGACAATTTGTGGAACAAGAAGAACTGAGAATCCCTGGGGTGAAGGGAAATGTCACAGGCATCCATGGTCTTGGATGCTCAGTGAGTAAACTGTGGTGTTTAAGCAGTTCCTGGGGCCTGAGAAATAGTTGATCATGACCCAGGCCTACACCCTTCAGCCTGAGCTTTCTCAAGGAGAAGTTGGATACATCTGCAAAACCCATAACAGACCCACATGTCCCTAATACATTAGAGCAAATAAGGTTAATATAGCATGAGATGCTCTTGAAATTAACTAGTTGAAGGAGAATGATTGAGTGAGGAGCTGAATGCAAAAATACCAATGCCCATTTCATTGGTGCCAGTTAATGCCCTATCATAGCACTGGCATGCATGAAGCATAAGCATAGTCTTGCACAGGAAAAAGAGAAATACATCCAGAAAAATTTTTGCTTGCATGCAAGCCTTCATGATTATATTTTAACCATGACATGGAAAGACACACTTTCAGCTCAGTAGATATATAGATATCGATGTATACATAAACACATATAGTCATTCATCATGGAAGTCTAACCTACCTTCCCTGTATTAACTCTCATAAATCTCTTAAGATTCTGGATGTTATCTAAACTGGGTTTATCTCCTTCCATTATACCTTTATTCTGAATTTGAACTATTACTACCCCAGCACAGTATCTACCTCTCTGTATTTCTCCTTTAAGACTACTGAAAAAGATATGATTAAGTTTCTCTGAAAAATCTAACTTGACAATAACTCCATCCTCTGAAGTCATTGGATACATCTGCAAAACCCATCCTCTGAAGTCATTGTCATCTTTGTCATCTTTCAGGACTTCATTTTCATCTTCCTCATTTTACATCCCATTCCATCTTGTGTCATCATCATTTGTGTATGTGCTCAAAGATATGGGGTGTGGACTCAAAATCAGTTAAATTTTGAAAATGATTTGTTAGTTTTTATTTCAGGCAACTTTGTGAAGAACAAAGCTGCAATGTATTTTTCACTTAGTTAAGTTGGCCTCTCTTTGTGAAATGAAGCTCAACTAATCAAAATACGATATGCATATATGTAAAATCAAGTCAAGAAAGGGCCATGTACAAAAATGGTTGTATTTGCAAACTGATCTCTAGTGCCATAATCCCTGTCTTTGGCAATAACATCCCTAGGCCCCAAAATTAGAAGATTTGTATCTTCTTCATAGAGCGCGCATAGGGATAGTGCTTTTGGCTTATCCAAATTATTCTAAATTCATTTTACTTTTGAGCTACATGATGCCAAGTTGTGCTGAACGTAAAGTAATGAATGGCATTCTCTTGATTTATGCCATATCCTTAGTTTTTTGGACCTGTGGAAGAAAGACTCTTCTATGCCATGACCTTTGTCTGTTGGCTACAGGGCTGGACGGCTACAGGGCTGGGCAGCTAGGCCTGGGGCAAAACCAAGATTGCTTCCCTTAAATCCCCTCAGAAACTTTGATGGAGCCCTCTCCTGTGCACTAGAGCATGCTGGTTTGTGCTGGTTCCTGGCACAGGCCATTGGCCTAAACCTGGCATAACAGATGGGAAAGCATTATAGGCATTTTCCCCTTATCTGGGCTTGGGTCATGCCCCAGTACTCCTATCCGTTCTGCCCTGTTCTTTATAACCCCCTTGCATCTGCCCAAGGCATGGAGCATACCTACGTCATATTATCACCAACTGAGGCATGCTTGGTGTATAAGTTCGTTTCATAAACTATTAATGTAATGTTAGAATTGTCAGTATCTTCCTCTGGTCTCTCAGCCCTGGGAAATTTTATGTAACAGGACTATTTCAACATCAGACTTCTTTAACTTATCAAACATAAGCAGGGCATGGAGTTCATTTGGCAGCTACTAATCTGTATGTCTGCCTGTTCACAGGATATATATTGCTCCTTATGACCTGGTCCCACATGAATAATACGAACATTACTGACTCCTGATAAAAAGTATGAAAATACGGCACTCTTTCAAATATTATCACAATGTGTATGTTTGTGAAAGTATGAATAAATTTAGTGATGCTATGAAAAGATGCCTATTCAAAAAAGGGAACCAAGAAATGAAAGTTTTAGCAAAGTGCTCATTCTTATATTGAACCTAGATTTCCCATTACCAATTATGGTCTGATTTAATGTCTGCTTTAAAGAAAAACATTGTACCAAGCTCAGGTTTTTTTAACTGATATAGAGAGTTTGGTGTTTTATGTAATGAGAATTCAGTGCAGTATTTAATTTTAAATAAAAATGAGACCAAAAGCCGTCAAAGCTATTCAGTGCTATTATAAACCACCAGACTTATTTTCATATATATTTACCCAAAAGAGTAAACAGGTATCAGTGACAGACAATGTAGCATCTTGTGAAGAACATGGACTTTGGTATTTGACAAACCCAGATTCAAACTATGGTTTTACCATTTAATAGCTGTGTGCTATTGGGTGACATATTTAAACCCAACCTCAGATTCTTCCTCTGTGAAAAAGGAATATGATACTTTCTTTAAAAGCTATTGTGACAGGTTCCATAAAGCACTGTTTGTAATAGCAGAACTGAAAACAACATCAGTGTCAATTTCGTAGATATTTATCAGCTGTTGTCACAAAAATATATGTAACAAACCACCTCTAAGCAGTGATTTGCAACAGCAAGCATCTATTTGAAGGCACATGTGTCTGCAGATCAGCTGAGATTGGCTAATTTAGAGTAGGCGTGATGAAGATGTGGCAGGTATTGGCTCCAAGGTCCAGTTTGGGTTCATATTCTTTCCATGTGTGTGTATTTGGGGACCCAAGCTGAAAGGACAGCAGCAGCCTATGGTGAGTCATCAAAGCATTAGAGCCAAACTAATTTGAGCAAGCACAATTAGCATCTCTGTTTGTAGAAAACTCATTAACTTCCATTGGCCAAAATAAGTTCCAAGGCCAAACCCAACACCATTAGAGTTAAAAAGGTCATCGGCAGTAGAAAGGGAGTTAAGTAAATATTTGCTGTACAGTATCCAGACTATCACAGTAGCTAAGTAGTACGTGATTTGATGATTATGCAACATTCATATAATGAAAGTCTATCTATACTTTAAAAATCCAATATGAATAAGTGATTGCCATACTATATGCTTATGATTTATTTTCAAGGGAAAAAACATACGCAAGGAAAATTACAGGAAGATTTTAAAATATTAACAGTGGTTATCTTTAAGACATGAGCTATTGGGTGATTTTGGTTTCTTCACCCTCTGCATACTTTTTAGTATTTTTGAAGTCAGTTGGATTGATGACATATTATTTTTATCATTTTAAACAGTTAATTAATAAAACTTGTTTTTTCAATTTTGGAAATAAAAACACTTACTTGAGGCAATAACATCACCCCATTAATATAGCTCTAATGAGAAAAAAAAAATGTGCCTGTATGGTGTAATTTATGAAACAGGAAAAACTAAGGGATTATTTTTATGGTTTGGAATTCCAGTATTCTACATTTTAAATGGCTTTCCCCCTAGGTATACAAAACTTTTTTTATCCCATCTTCCTTCTCAAAAGAGATTTACTGAGTATAAAATTCTAGCTTGACATTTACTCTCTTTCAGAGCTTTGAAAATATTATTCTGGGGAAGCTGGGATGGTTCAGTGGGTTAAGTACTTGCCTTGCAGCCCTAGGGTCCAACGATTGAGTCCTGGTCCCAGCCCCAGCCCTTTCAGACCCATGTGCTGACCTGGGGTGTGTCTCCCTGGCCTGGTTCCCACTCTGTACAGCCCCCAACACACCTGTGTAGAATGAAACCAGGTCGAAAACTATGGCGACTGCTCTGGGCCCTCCCTCTTCTCTCTGTCTCTGTCTCTCTCTGTCAAAAATAATAAAATAAATATTTTTTAAAAAAGAAAATATTATTCTGGCTTTCAGTGTTGTGATTGAGATGTCTGCTTCAGTTTAATGTTCGTTTATTTGATGTTATTTTATCTTGTCTCTCTTTTAATATATTCTTGTTTGCTTTTTGATGTTATGCTTTTTATTTATTTATTATTTATTTCTCTGCATGGTATCTTTCTATCTGTTGCACTTCCTTAAACTAGGCTTGGCATCTATCAGTAATACTCATAGTAAAATATCCTAAATCGTTAACTGAATATTTTCTTGTTCTCTCTCTGTCGTTCAATTACTTTGTCTTCTGTTTTGCTTAACCATTTTTTAAAATATATTTAATATCTTTGTCCCTCTACTATATTCTGGATAATGCCTTTATTTCCAGATTCATCGTTTGGTAGTTTTTTTTCAAATCTACCTAGTGATTTTTGAAAAATCTCTTGTCCATCTTCATAATATTGATATCTTTTTGCTTTTCTTGAAACGTGGCTAATATTTATTTCACAATCTGTGTCTTTCCAAAATATGCAATATTTTGAGTTTGAATTTTTGGTGATTGCCATCCATAGTTGCTCATATGGCTTTAATCTCCTTGTGAGAACATTCTCTCCTCATTCATCTACTGAGATGTCACCCTTTGGAGGCTTTGATTTAATATTGTCTCTTTACACTTACAGCTTCTCTTAAACAGATTCCAGGCTTTGTCTCTGTTCTGCCTATGCAACTATGGTCTACAAGGTATAATAGATACCCTCAGAACAAATCATGACTTTGGAATTTGTCACCTTCTCTGTCTATATTCACACTTTCTTGCCACCCACCCTTCAGTATTTTCTTGACTTTCTTATCAGCTCAAGCAAGTAATATATATATATATATATATATATATATATATATATATATATATATATATATACACACACATAATTTTACAAAAACTTAGGTTTTCTGGATAACTATTCTACCATATTTAAAAAAATAAAAATGCTTAATCATCTTTTAAATTATGTTTACCTCTAAACAAATGGAAGCTCTTCATAGATATGTGCTATTTTATGCATGTAGAAATCCTTAAACCTAACCCAGTACCTGACATATATAAGGCAAGGAAGGAATGAAAAGAAACAAAAGGAGTTAATCATATAATCTTATAGCCTTTGAAAACTATAGACCATTAAAGAAATATATTAATAACTTATTACTAGTTCACCAAGGGATTTGGAAGTCATGTTAAATTTCTCTTTTTACTGTAAAAGTGTCTAAAAGAGATTGCATAGCCCAGTGAAAATGCTATCTGCAAAAATTAAAAAGTCAAAATATTACTAAAATCTCTAATTTTTTCATAACCAAATATCTGTAAAATTTTATGGCAACTAGCAGAGAGACACCAATTTAATTGCTTTAATTGCCTAGCTTT
This sequence comes from Craseonycteris thonglongyai, assembly GCA_004027555.1. Classification (NCBI taxonomy): domain Eukaryota; kingdom Metazoa; phylum Chordata; class Mammalia; order Chiroptera; family Craseonycteridae; genus Craseonycteris; species Craseonycteris thonglongyai. The sequence continues at coordinate 51,715 of PVKE010001715.1, read as the reverse complement.
GAGTTAATTGTTTGCAGCCAAGTGAAAGACAACCAAGTAGGTGTCTTTATCCCTAACTTTGCTTTATTTGGTAGATATTTTCTGTGCTCTACACAAATGAACAAATGTGATAGGGGGGAAAAGACAATCTATGCTAGAAAATCCTATATTGTAGCGAAAGAATTATGAGCTGTGTCCTAGAGAAAGATTTGAGGCATAGTAATTTATTTTCAACTTTAATTGGATTTTATGACCCAATCATAAAAAAACATACTTCCATGGGTTGTATTTTTTAATATTTTTAGTTTTTTATTTGTTTGTTTGTTTTGTTTTGTTTTGTTTGTTTTTTGTTGTTTGTTTTTAGAATATTCGCAATTATTTGTAAACCAAGCATTTAAACATGGAAAGAGACGTGAAATTTTTATATACTTTTACTGGGATGTTAATAAGCTTTTTTAAAGAAAAAGAAAGCTACATTAATGAAAATTCCTAGGAAAAGGGCAGACCTGTGTCAGTGTGTGTGTGTGTATGTGTGTGTGTGTGTGTGTGTGGTGTCTACCTGTTATTTACACTTGTTTGTGGTTCACATATTTTGTGGTTGAATTATCCAAAATGTGTTCCCTCCCTTCTGATGAAGACTTGCATTCCAACTTCATTGCAGTGTGCATTTCTTCTGTGTGGTTTGCTTTTTCTTGCATCTGAAAATAATTTGGGAGAAACAGAAACATAAAATTTGATTTGGCCTGAAAAATCTTTTCTTCATTTCTTTTTAAAATGTGGCCAGTCCAGCCATTTCTATATAAGGATAAAGAGTCAAAGACAGGCTAATCCAGGAAAAATGTGAACCTGAAGACTTCCTCAAATCCGATATTTGGACAGTCCAATCCCAAAATATCCAAGGCTTATTCCTTGGCTCTGAGAACTGCAACATCATAGGGCTAACTCTTTTCTCATTATTGGCAGTTCTTTTGCTTGTTCACACTTTGCCATTGAGGTTTTCTTCTCAAGATTCTTGAGAAAGATTGAGTTTAACTAGAATGAACACTGAGCTCTCAAAGTCACAAGAGATGCAAGTCAAAATGATTTTATTTTCAGGCAGGCATCAGTGCAAAATATTTAAGTCTGGAAGACTTCACTCCAGAATTAAACCAAAAATAGAAACCATTTTCTAAACTATGGAGCATCCAATTCAATAAAACACCACCCAGGCATATTTACAAAAGGTTTGAAACTGGTATGTGTTTATTATAAAATTAAATGGAAAAGTAGGATCTAAAATTATATGATTCTCATTAGTAGCACTATGATTTCTTTTAAAGTGAGAATAGAAAAATACGTCAGGTACAAGCACACCATCAAATTGTTGATAGTCATTTTTTTGTATGTTTGTTTGTTTAGAGACCATGGAAATAAAACAAAAACAAAAAAGTTTACCACTTTTCTAAACTTATTGAGTATGGAGATTTTTATTATTTTATTTCTGTATTAATTTATATATTCAGCTTGAAGGGACAGTGTGTTAAATCAGAACAAGTCTTTAGAGATCTGACTTCTGATTCTCTTCTTTATCATCAAATGGGGGTTTCATGCTGAAATCTTTTATGGTCCAAAAAGTGCTACTAATATTATCTGGATCCTGTATCTCATTTCATTCTTTATTCTGGTGATTCATAGAAAATTTATTTTTTTCTCTTCACCTTGTAGCTATTTAGAAATGTAGTTGTAGTGATATACCGGTATGTCACAAGTCACATACCGTACTTCACTTTGAAGTGACATTTCAAATAGAAACATTTGCCATGATGATTTAAAAAATGGCTGCATTTGGCAGAGGTTTGGTGATTACTCTGCTTAATGTGGACTACTAATATGTGACCCTGACAGAACAGTAAACGTAAAGATGAGTTAGGAACCATGGCTTTTATGGGTTTCTGTGTGTTAAGTTCTCCCATGAAAAGGCACATTTCTCTAACTGTTGGATATTGCTTTAAACCCTCAGGTTGCAGTGGACATTAATTCATCATAGCAAAATGTGAAATTATTTACCAGACAACTGAGTATATTTTCTCTCAGCCACACTTTTTACATCACCATGTTCAGTCATCATAGTTCTAAAATAAAAGAAAACCATCAAATTTTCCAGAATTTTTAACTCTAATATACATCCTGATTCTGATTTTCAACTGCCATAGTCCAGTTTTCAGTATAAACTGTAGACTGTGCCTTTAGTCCATTAAATGTTGCATATTTTTCTAATCCTTACTCTCCTTCAACAGAAATATTTTCCCCTCTAATCAAAGGCTGATGCCTTCTGGTACCTTTAAGTAATACCTTCTGTGGATATGATTTCTTAGAAGTTTTTTGAAAAATGTTACAAAATAGCCTACAGGAGACCACAAACATTCCCCTGCAACATAGTGCAAATTATACACAAGTCTCATGAACAGTCTACCTGTTTAAATGATCCAGTGGATAGAGTTCTGACAGAGGTTTGTCTGTGGAATTACAGCCTGGGCCATTTAGGGCAGAGCAGTTGCTTTAACTGTTTTAAGAAGACATTGGTCTTGACCACTCTGTTTGAATTTTTTCAAGGATAAATTAAATTTTTAAGCAGTAAACATCCTCCTGGATGTTAGAATCTATATGGAATTATAACTATAGTTGTCATATGGAAACCTGGGCATTTTCAGGTGAAAACCGGTGGATACTCTGAAAGGCCATGGGCATCATTCAATCTAGAAGTTCATACCAGTTTATTGAAGATATATAGACTTTATTTGTTAGTTGAAAGAGGCTAATGAACAAAATTTTAGGTGGAAAAATATTGTTACTTTATTACATCTTATCAAAGTTTTTAACATCTCTATTATATATAACTAATTGATCCAGCTTAGGTTATGAGCTCGCCACTTGATTCATTAGAAAGCATACATCTCCAAAGTAAAATAATGGCCTTTCCCTGCAAGTACTGATTATTTGAAATATTTGAGCTTTCCTTTCCTTTTCTTTCCTTTCCTTTCCTTTCCTTTCCTTTCCTTTCTTTTCCTTTTCCCTTCCTTCCTCCTTCCCTCCTTTGCTTTCCTCCCTTCCTCCCTTCCTTTTATCAAGGCCACATTGTCATTCCAAAGCACAATATTGAACATACAGGCCCATTTCAGGTTAACAATTGAGACTCAGCATCAAATAGAGCATCAATTCACTTGTCATAGTGTTTTCAGTTTTGTACCTTGTTACAAAACCATTCAGATACTATCTCGAAGAATCAAGCTATTCTTTTTTTTTTATAATAAATCAGTAATTGCTCTTTTAAAATTAAAAAAACAGATTTTTTTCTCCAAATTTGAGGTACACTCCCAGATACATTTCTTAAAACTGCATATTCTGCTATAATAAAACAGTTATAGAATTAGGAAATATTTTTAACAGAACAAAAAAATGTGTAAATAGTATAGGACTTTTAGCTTGTTTCTTCTTGTGCTCAGGGTTACTTTTTCCATATTGAATGGAGACATAGTCCTGCTATTAAAATTGGTTCCAAATTTACCTAAAGACTCTCTCTCTCTCTCTCTCTCTATATATATATATATATATTTTTAAGTGTTGTCTCCCAAACCAGAACTTCTGTGTTCCCCATGTGAGCAAGCTAGAGAATTTTTGTGACGTAGCACACAGCTTCCCACCCCTCCACACACCATTCAGTCTTTTATAAACTTCACAAATGGATTACTTTTTGTTTTTTTCTTTTCTACTGAAAAATCATTGCCTAAAGGTAAGATGATAATATACATCTCTTATATATGAGTATTGGCTGCATCTGCCATTTATTATTATGTTATCTATGCATGGGGATAAGGGGCTTACCTAAGGCTGTGCATCACTCACCCACCAGAATCCCCCCCAAAGACAATGGACTAAACTTTCTTTCAATTGAGACAATTTGCATCCTTTATATATACAAGCATATGTATACTGATATATGGATCATTTTATATTCAAGAAATAAAGTCAATGGAACTGATTTCAAACTATTAAGATATATATTTAATATGGAGGTTAAACAACATGTTACTAAAAATGATCAAAGAAGAAATAAAGAAGAGATTAAAAAATACATAGAAACAAATGACAATGAAAACACAACATAACAAAATTACTGAGATGCAGCAAAAGCAGTAATAAGAGGGAAATTTATATCACTACAGGCCTTTCTCAAGAAACAAGAAAAATTACAAGTAAACAACCTAATATCACAGCTTCAAGAACTAGAAAAAGAAGAACAAAAAACACCCAAAGCCAGCAGAAGGAAGGAAATAATAAAAATTAAAGCAGAACTAAATGAAATAAAGAATTAAAAAACAATAGGAAAAATTAATACAACAAAGAGATAATACAAAGGATCATACAAAAATACTATGAAGGACTGTATGCCACCAAATTTTGCAACCTAGAAGAAATGGACAAGTTTTTAGAAACATATGGTCTACCTAGACGGAATCAAGAAGAACTGCATAACCTAAACAAACCAATCAACAGTAAGGAAATTGATACAATCATCCAAAACCTTCCCAAAAGCAAGAGTCCAGGACCAGATGGTCTCAATAATGAGTTTTACCAGGCATTCAAAGAGGAACTAACACCTATCCTTCTCAAACTTTTCCCAAAAAATTGAAGAAGAGGCAATACTTCCCAACTCATTCTATGAGGCCAACATTACCCTAATACAAAAGCCTGGCAAGGACATCACAAAAAAATGAAACTATAGACCAATATTCCTGATGAACACTAACGCAAAAAATCCTAAACAAAATACTAACAAATAGAATACAACAATGCATTAAAACGATTATATATCACGATCAAGTGGGATTCATCCCAGGGGCACAAGGATGGTTCAACACACGCAAATCAATCAATGTGATACACCACATAAACAAAATTAAAGATAAAAACCATATGATTATATCAATTGATGCAGAAAAAGCATTCGACATGATACAACATCCATTTATGATCAAAACACTTAATAAAATGGGTATAGAAGGAAAATACCTCAACATAATAAAGGCCATATATGACAAACCCTCAGCAAATGTCATACTGAATGGGGAAAAACTGAAACATTTTCTTCTAAGATCAGGAACAAGACAGGGATGTCCCCTGTCACCACTGCTATTCAACATAGTGCTGGAAGTTCTAGCCAGAGCCATTAAGCAGGAAAAAAAAATAAAAGACATCCAAATTGGAAATGAAGAAGTTAAACTCACTTTTTGCAGACAATTTGATCCTTTATATAGAAAACCCCAAAGAAGCCACCAGAAAACTGTTAGAAATAATAAATGAATACAGTAAAGTTGCAGGATACAAAATTAATGTACAAAAATCCACAGCTTTTTTATACACAAAAAATGAAACTTCAGAAAAAGATGAGAAAAACAATACTGTTTGCAATCAAAACAAAAATAAAATACTTAGAAATAAACTTAACAAAGAACGTGAAGGACTTATACATGGAAAACTATAAGACACTATTAAAAGAAATTGAAGATACAAAGAAATGGAAGGATATTCCATGTTCATCGATTGGAAGAATCAACATAGTTAAAATGGCCATATTACCCAAAGCAATATACAGATTTAATGCAATTCCCATCAAAATCCCATAGACATTCTTTCAAGAACTAGATAAAACAAAAATTATCAGATTCATATGGAACCACAAAAGTCCCCAAATTGCCAAAGCATTCCTCCAAAAAAAAAAAAGCCTGGAGGCATCACGCTCCCTGACTTCAGTCTATAATACAAAGTATCAATAATCAAAACAGCTTGGTATTGGCATAGAAGCAGACATACAGACCAATGGAACAGAATCAAAAACCCAGAAATAAACCCACAAATATATGGACAGATAATCTTTGACAAAGGAGCAGAAAATATACAATGGGGAAAAGAAAGTCTCTTCAGTATATATTACTGGGAAAATTGGAAAACCACATGCAAAAGAATGAATTTGGGGAAGCTGGGATGGCTCAGTGGGTTAAGCGCTCGCTTTGCAGCCCCAGAGACCAGGGATTGAATCCCAGCTCCGGACCATGCGAACCCATATGCTGAACTGGGGTGTGTCCCCAGTTCAGTTCTTGCCGGGGCCTATGTGGGAGCCCCTGGCCCAGTTCCTGCCCTGCTCAACCCCACGCCCACCTGTGGAGTGAAACTATATGGAAAACTAATGCTGTCAACTATGGAGACTGCCTGGGCCCTCCCCCTTCTCTCTGTCTCTCTCTGTCTGTCTCTCTGTCTGTCAAAAACCAATAAAAATAAATCTTTAAAAAAAATAAAAGAATGAATCTGGACTGTGAACTGTCACCATATACCAAAATTAACTCAAAGTGGATTAAGGACCTCCACATAACTATCCGAAACTATAAAGTGCATAGAAGAAGGCATTAGCACTAAACTTTTAGACCTTGGACTCAGAGAGCACTTTATGAACTTGACTCTAAAGGCAAGGGAAGTAAAAGCAAAAATAAATGAATGTGACTATCTCAAACTAAAAAGCTTCTACACAGCAAAGGACACCATCAACAAAGTAAAAAGGAAACGAACCGAATGGGAGAAAATATTTGCAAACAATGCCTTTGATAAGGGGTTAATATCTAAAATATATAAAAAACTTATACAACTCAACAACAACAAAAAAACAAATGATCCAATTAAAAAATGAGCAGAAGACCTAAAGAGGCACTTCTCTCCTAAAGATATACAAACAACCAACAGATACACGAAAAAATGCTCAACATCACTAGCAATTAGGGAGATGCAAATAAAAACCACAATGAGATACCATCTTACACCTGTTAGAATGGCTATAATCAACAAGACAAGGGATAACAAGTGCTGGAGAGTCTGTGGACAAAAAGGAACCTTCATATACTGCTGATGGGAATGTAAATTGGTACAACCACTATGGAAGGCAGTGTGGAGATTCCTCAAAAAACTAGGAATGGAATTGCCATATGACCCAGCAAGCCCTCTCCTGGATATCTACCCCAAAAACCTGAAAACGCAAAGATATATGTACCCCAATGTTCATCGCAGCACTATTCATGGTGGCTAATTCATGGAATCAACCAAAGCGTCCTCTGGTAGATGACTGGATAAAGAAGTTGTCATACATTTACACAATGGAATACTACTCAGCAATAAGAAAAGATGAAATACAGCAATTTGTGACAACATGGACGGACCTTGAAAACATCTTAGTAAGCAAAATAAGTCAGAATGAAAGAATCAAGAAACATATGACCTCACTTATAGGTAGAATAAAACCTGAAAGGAACAAAGAAACAAAGACTCATGGACACAGTCAATAGTTTAGTGGTTATCTGAGGGTAAGGGGGAAGGTGGGTGGGAGAGATGGGTCAGGGGGAATGTTGAGGGGGAATCAAATATGTGGTGATGGAAAGTGAGCTGATTCTGCGTGGTGAGCACATAATGCGATATATAGACAATGTAATGGAGAATTGTACACCTGGGAACAATATAACTGATATCAATCAATGTCACCTCAATAAATTTAACAACAAAAAAAGATTAATATATGTTTAAAATGAAATTTGTCAGTAAGAGGAGAATTCCACTTCAGAGACTATAGAGCACACATACCTACTTTTTCTCATTCCTTCTGCTGTGGACAACTAAAAATCTTGGTTATTATATACAAAATAAGACAATAAAATTCTGAAAGGTAAGAAAAGAAGGAAGCTTGACTAGAGACCTCAGAACCTAAGAACTAACACAGTGGTAAATTTCCTGTTTTTTCTTTTTGTCTTGTAAATCTCAAATTTAGAGATAAAGAAACTGTCAACCCCAAAATACAAATGGATATAAACTCCAAAAGCCCCAACAAAAGTACTCTTCTTTGTTAAAGGACCAAGAATGGGGCGGTCTAGCAAGGCAGAAAATTTTTTGACAATAACTGCTGTATTTCAACTATATACTACAGGAAAACTCTGGCCCCACTCCCACTTACACCAGCAAAGGCTGACAAGGGTGCCTAGACTTTCATTCTCACCAGTGCCTTGTAACAGTGTGTATGGGATAGGGTGGTGTGTGTGTGTGTGTGTGTGTGTGTGTGTGTGTGTGTGTGTGTGTGTGTAGAGGGGGTTTGTCAGTGAAAGCTTAGTGGGATATCAGAACTTTTTAAAGAATCCAGCAGTAATGAGGCCATGCCTGACCCTCTGGTATCACATGGGGAACAGTAGGACGTTCTCCTGTCTCTACCAGCCAGGGTGGCATCAAAGGATGCCTAGTGGGGATACTGAATTCTCACCAAAACCAAGCAGTAATGAGGAGCCTCATCTCTTTTCAAGAATCAGCAGATGCTGGAAAGGAAGCCAGATACTTACCTCTAATAGCAATGAAGTGTTGCCCACATTTCACTTGCCAGTCTGGTGTTAAAGGAAGCTAAGAGTAAGGCAAAGAAAATGACCAGGGACATAGAAGGACAATACAGAATATTAAAAGGTTAATCCACCAAGAAAACATAACAATCCTAAATGTGTATGCACCAAAAAATAGAGAAACAAAACACATGAAATACATGAAGAAAAGAACTGATAGAACTGAATAGAAGAGTAAATAAGTCCATACATATAGATTTCAACACCCTTCTCTCAGTAATTAATAGAACTACTAGGCAGAAAATCAGCAAGGCTATCAAGGAATCGCAACAACACCATTAACCAACAGGCTTCAATTGATATTTATAGAATGCTCCACCACCAACAACAGAATACACAGTTTTTCAAGAATCCATGGAACGTGTACCAAAGTAGTCTATATCTTGGGCGATAAAACAAATAAAAAATTTGAAATAATTGAAATTACACAAAGTGGGGTTTCTAATCACATTGAAATCAAACTAGATACCAATAGCAAAATGGTAACAGGAAAACCTCCAACCACTTGGAAATTAAACAACTTTACAACCATGGTTCAGAGAGCGAGTCTCAAGGCAAATAAAAAATATACTGAATTGAATGAAAATTGAAACACAGCATATCAAAATTTGTGGTACATAGCTAATGCAACTCTGAGGGAGAAATTTATAACACTACATCTAATTAATAATCTGTACACCTAAGTTGGATAATTTAGAATTAATGGACCATACCTTTAAAAAAAAACACTCCCAAACTCACACAATATGAAACAGATAATTAGAATTGTACTAACTCTAAAACTATTTAAAAATTGAATTTATAACTTTAAAACTGGTTATGCAGATACTTAAAGGACAACTAACACTAATTACAATACTTTCCAGAAAATAGACTGGGAGAAAACATTTCCCAATTAGCCTAATAATGCTAATATTACCCTGATACCAAAACAAGACAAAGATAGTACAAAAATAAAACAACCTTCATGAAATTCTTAACAAAATATTAGCAAATAAAATTCAGTATTATATAAAAAGAATTATACATCATGACAAATCAGGGTGTATTAAAGGGGTGCAAGGCTAGTTCACTATTTAAAAATATAACATATTAACAAGCTAAAGAACAAAAATCACATGATGGTATCAATTGATGCAGAAAATGCATTTGACAAAAATTCAATGACCATTTGTGATAAAAACTTTCAGAAAATTAGTAATAGAGGAGTGACTCTACAACTTACTAAAGAGAAACTACAAAAACAAAACCAAAAAACCTAAGATATACTTAATAATGAAAGACTGACTACTTCCACCTAAGATCAGGAACAAGCCAAAGATTTCTGGTCTCACTACTCTATTCAAATAATGCTAGAAGTTCTAGTCAATTCAATATGGCAAGAAAATGAAATAAAAATCATATGGATTATAACACCCCCCAAAGTGAAAACTTATGTATAAATATAACAAATTATGTGCAAGAACTACTTGAGGAAAACTACAAAACTCCAACGAATGAAATTTAAAAAGATAACTAAATAAATGGAGAGCTAGTCCATGTTCACAGATAGAAGACTCAATATTCTCAAGATGTCAGTTCTTCCCAAGTTGATCTATATATTCAATCCAATTTTACTCAAAATCTCAGCAAACTATTTTGTGTATATCAACAAAGTTATTCTAAAGTTTGTATGGAGAGGCAAAATCCACAGAAGAGCCAACACAGAATTGAAAGACAAGAACAAGTCAGAGGACTGACACTACTTGACCTCCAGATTTACTATAAAGAACTGGTAATCAAGAGAGGATAGTATTAGTGAAATAACAGACAAATAGATGAATGGAAAAAAATAGAGTGCCCAGGAAGAGACCCACATAAATAAGTCAGTTGATTTTTGACAAAGGGGTAACGGCAATACAATGGAGCAATTATAGTGTTATCAACAAATGTGCTGGAACTATACATCACATGCAATAAATAAAATAAATAAATAAATAAATAAATAAATAAATAAATAAATAAATAAATATAAATAAGTAAATAATCAATCGATCTATCTATCTATATAGACACAGACCCTATCACCGTTTAAAGAAATTAACTCAAAATAGTTCATAAACCTAAATGTGAAATACAAAACTAGTAGAGGAGAGGAATTCAGAAACTCTTTAATAGATGAATAGCTAAGCACACTGTGATACATTCATATGATGGGATACAACTGTGCAATTACAAGGAATGATCTGGATACACATGACAACTTGGATGAACCCCCAAAGAATTACGTTGCACTAAAAAATACCAATCCCCAAAGTTTATATACTGTATGGTTTCATTTTTATAAAATTCTTGAAATGAGAAAACTGTAGAAATGTAGAACAGCTTAGAATTTGCCAAGAATTAAGAATAAGTGGGGGAGGGGGGGAGAGGACAGAAGGGGGGTGGGTGGCTATAAAAGGACAACGAGAGGGATCTTTGTGGTGATGGAAATGTGCTGCATCTTTACTATGTCCCCATCAGTATCCTTGTTGTGATTTCATACTATAGTTTTGCAGGATGTTACCACTGGGGGAACTGGGTAAAGGGTATATGGGACCTCTATAGTATTCCTTACAACTGCATGTGAATATGTTATCCCAAAATTAAAGGTTAATTATCTTTAAGTATCGAATAAAAGTCATCAAAATTAGGGTTTAGAATATTAAACTGCTATTAAAAATTACTTATTTTTAAGTTTTGAAGTGAAAATTATGTTACCTGGAGGTATTTGGGCTTAAGATAATTTCCATTTCAGGTCATGTCATTTCTTGCTGTCATTTACTTAGCCCATCATGTATTAGAGGAATTCTTTCAGTGCCATTTGTAAAAGTCATCAGTAGTCTCAGATGATGCAGTACTGGATTCTGGATTTGTATTCAATCATTATGTAATCATATGATTATCTAATGATTGTGCTATGCTTTATTTCTCAAAGCACATTTATTACTATTGTGTTATAGGATAATAAATATTTTATTTTGACTGTATTTGAAAATATTTTCAGTGTTGCTATATTTCAATAAAATGAAACTCTAGTGTAACAAAAATCATAATGAATAATATCTAGTTGTTTTCTTATAGAAGCTATTTGGAATGTGGTAAGTTTTTTAATAAAAAAACAAAGAATTCTAGTGGAATCTGTGATTACCAAGGTAAGTGTACTCTTACCCTTATACTGGCAGATTTTAGATTGACTAATTGACTGTTGTATGAGATCAGCCATTAAATTTAATGCTAGAGTTAAATTACAAAAAGACAGTTGTAAGGGCAGGCATATAGATCCTGCTTACTAGGAAGTGTGAATTTTAAAGGCATTGACTGATAAAATGGGATGAGTTCATACTGATCCTACATAGAAATAAAATAACATGGATGATTAAAGCGCAGGAAAGAATGTTACAATCAATTTTTTAAATTTTGAGCTTTTAAAAATAATTACTACTGCATTGTGAAATCATATTACATTAAATTTTTTAGAAATTAGAAACTATTTTATATATTTTAACTATATTAAAAATATATATACACATATACATATATGTATATATCTAACATTCATAGGGAAAGGAGTACTCACATGTAGTTGGTGGAAGCATTAGTACAGATTATTTGGCAACAGATTAGTAATAAATAAAAAAATGTAAAATTTTCATACCCTTGAACTCAGTTGTGATTCTTATAGCTATCCCATCAAAAGAGACAATTGTGTAAATGCACAAGGATAAATAAGTATGTTCACTATAACATCATTTATAATAATAAATACCTAGAAATAATCAGTAGTGCAATGATTTGACTAATTACATTATATTCACACTCTAGTATATTATACAGTCATTATAAAGAACAAATAATATCTGAATGTATAGACAGGATGAACATTCATGACCTTTTGTTGACTAGAAAAAACAGGTTATGAAGTTGCATGTATAGTAGTTTTCGTTGTATCAGAAAATAACATATAGCTATAAAATACTTATAGTGCATAAAAGGAAGTATGAAAGAAGAGGCAGATCAATATGAATTTCCGGTTTCAAGGGCAAAGGGATTTCTATTTTCTCTTTTTACTTTATGTGCTCTTTTACTATTTGAATATAGTTTCAACAAACACATACTACTTCTGTAATTTTTTTTAACATTGGCTATAATAGATTTTTATTTGAGCTAGTTTTGAAAATTTAAAGGAGAGAAGATACTAGTTTTTGTTTTTATTTGACAAATCATTATTTTATTTTTGAAAGTGAGAATATCATCAGGACAGGAAAAGAACACTAATGCAAAGGAGGTTCTGTATTAGTTTTTGCCATAAAATATCTTTCTCTGTAATTCTTTGATGTTAATTAAAAGGCATATATAGTAGGTAAATCATGTCCACTGAAATAGAACTAGTACTTTGAAAATTGTATCAAAAATTACATATTTTTATGAAAAACAAGCTTGTGCAAATCATTTTTTACAGTAATTTGTTAATTATTAATATTTGCTAGCAGCATAATTATGAGAATAATTATGTGTAGGTGAAACTTACACATAATACAGTTTATGATTTAAAAATTTTTAAGTAGTTTTACGAGAGTAAGTGTATCTTGTAACTTGGTGTATTTTTCTTTAATTAATCAAATATCATGAACTAGTAAAATAAAACCTAAACCTTAATCCTTTTCTAAATGTCTGACGAAAAGTACTGTTACAGAAACAAGTGAACCTAAGTAATGCATGTGTTTCCATATGTATAATGTATATTGTATTAGCAATGTTATTAAAAGGCCCCACTATACTTAGGTCAAATAAATAAATTAAATATAAACAATATGATTATATTTTCACCTTGTTTATTTTAATAAACGTTTAGAGAAAAAATATCAATATTACAAAGATTAATATTAAAATCTCCACCATACATACAGATTTTTCACAACCTTGGTTTTCTAACCTTAAAAAAAAAGTGAGGTATCATTATTAAATTAGTGGTGAGCAAACTTTATTGCACAGGGTCAAATACAAAACAAAAAGTATGCACAGGCCACATTTTTAGCATTACAAATTTTATCTTTTAAAATCAGGAAATATAGTAATTATCACTGTGCTTAAAAAGTCCTTCATTAATTTGCCGTCACTTGAGAGCTCAAAATGTTAGCCAAGTTTCCAAAAATTGCCTTAATGGTATACACTGCACTATCCAATTATAATGTTGTGGCTTGAACAAAGTTTGTTTTTGCAAACACTTCTGAAGCTAATTTGTTTTATAATCTCTGTGATGCTTAATTTTATGTGTCAACTTGGCTGGGCCACAGTGCCCAAATATGTAATCAAACATTATTCTGGATGTTTCCATGAGGGTATTTTTAGATGAGATCACCATTTCAGTGGACTTGGAGTAAAGCAGATTGCACTGCATAACGTGGATGGGCCTCAGATGAAGGATTGAATGGAACAAAAGATAGCTTCCCTGAGCAAGAGGGAATTCTGTAGCATTTGGCCTTTGCACTTGAACTGCAACATTGGCTCTGAGTCTACAGCCTGCTGGCCTATCCTGCATATTTTGGACTTGCCAGCCTCCATTATCACATGAGCCAGTTCCTTAAAATCATTCTCTACCTATACATCCTATTGGTTCTGTTTCTCTGGAGAACCTTGACTAATAGTATACTTAATTACACTATTAGTTTTCTCATAGTGCATTTACTTAACCTTAAAATAATTTTCCCGTTGCAGATAAATTAAGCAGCAATCTTTATGCTTCACAGTCTCCCATTTCATATTGTCTCTGGACTTAGTCAATTGGCTAAGTCCAATTGACTAATGGATTTAGTTAATCCATTCTTGAATCTTCTCTTATCTTGCAGACCTGACCAAAGTGCACCAAAGTATTCAAGACTATAGGGATCCTAAGCCAGACCAATGTACTTGAGTTTTTTCTTTGACAAATTAGGCTATATGTGGCTAGCAGGCTCAGGTAGTTCATTTTTAAGGTTTCTTCAGTGGAAATCTTGTATTATATAATTCTAAATATAACATTTACTGTAAATTTAGTTTATACATGATAGTGCAAGTTGGTACAAGAAACTTAGTGGTGAATATTTGAAACAATGTTGCCATTATGGGCACAGGCAATTTGTCTTGACTTTGTATTGGCTTTGTAAACATTGGTTTTCTCATAGTAATAGTAATTTCATTAGTTGGGATGTTCTTACAAAGGGGCATTTTTGGTTTTTAAAGATAAGGCCATGTAATAGTCCCATTGTCATTAGCTGCCAACATTCTGTCATCATTTGAAATACAAGATTACATTTTCTCTCATAAAATTCTAGAATTGGAAGAGAAGGTATAATTTATTTCATTCAACCTCTCATTTTATAGACAAAATAAGAGTCAAAGAGGTGAAATTATACACTGTTTGAGGGCTACCAAGTCAAGATGAAAATGGCACACTCAGGATTAGGCATAAGCTGTAGCAGGAGCTCCGAGTACACAGCGTAGCATAGAGGCCTGAACTCCCATTGCATGCATTGCAATTTGCCAAGCAAGATCTCCTAAAAGCCTTCACCTATGGTATGTGGATGGACTAATGGGAGTGAGCACTGATGTGAAGATTTTTGCATTGCATGTTAACATCCACTAGAGAGCATCCGCCCTGAAACAGGCATTGAACAACCAGTGATTATAAGAGACAAAATGTCAGCCAGTGTGTCAGCCATCTCTGTCATCAGAGTCCCCAGGGATTAAACATTGGGTACAATGAACAGAAAAGCCATGGTGTTGGGCATGGAGGCTATGCCTGGGCCCACCCACATGAGCTCCATGTACTAAAGCTGGTATAGCTTGCGCCACTGCTGAATGACTAACAGTTGGCAAGAGAGACCAGTGCTAACCTCCAAATATAGTACTGTCCCTTTAAGAAGTCAACCAGCCCCTGGGTGTGAAGTTGAATGCACTGGACTCCTTTCATCCTGGAAGATGCAGCAATTCATTTTAGATTCAGTTTTTGAATCTATACCTACATGTATTCTAGGTTTGGATTTACCGTTCATTAGAACCTCAGACAGCACTATTATCCATGGGATTACAAAAATTTAATCCACTCTCATGGGATCCCATGTAATCGCATCAGACTAAGGGAGTAGAGGAGTAGTTCTTCACCAGGGACTATGCCCCCCCCACCCCGCCCCCCACAGGAGACAACTGGCAAAATCCAGACATACGTGGTTGCCACAACTGAGAGAATGCTACTGACATCTAGTGGCTAGAGTCCAGGGCTGCTGTTAAATATTCTCGGGTGCCACTACAATTATCTTGCCCAAAGTGTCAGTATGTGAACGTTCAGAAGCTCTGAACTGAGAGACTCACTTTATAGTAAAGGAGGTGCATCAGTGAGCTCACAATCATGAAATCCACTAATTCAGTCAACTGAAACAGCATCTAAAAGCAGCTGGCATTTGAAGAGCAATAGAACAGCTTAGATACACAGATAAGGTACAAGCTTGAAAATGATCCCCTTGGGGTTAGGGGATCATGTTCCAGAAAGCAGTATATAGTCAAATCAATGACCATTATATGGCACAGTGCCCCATTAGTTAGAATACAAGGTTTTTTCCTCCCTTCTAACGTGAATGATTTATTTTCATAAAATTTATTACAATATTTAATATTTCATTTTTTTCTTGTATAATCAGATTTTCATCTGATATTGTATATCTTTAGCTGAAAGTATTTCCTCTAGCATTTCTTCTAGAGCATATTTGCTGATCAATACTTGTCTAGATCAACATATTTTATATTTTTCTTCATAAGGTTAAAGATATTGTTCTATTGTCTTCTGATTTTCATTGTTTCTGATGAGAGGGCAGCCTTCTTATTGTTGACTCCTGTATTTAATGTGTATTTGTCCTCTTGCTCTTTTTGTGGTCTGTTTAAGTTTGGCTTTCCACAGTTTAATATCATGTGCCTAGGGTTACCCCTGACACCCCCCATTTGGTGTTTGTTTAGATTTTTGTAATTGTAGATGGTATTTTTAATAATGTTTTGAAACTTTCCAACCAATATTTTTGTGAAGTAATTTTTCTCTCATCTCGCTAAGATTTTAATTACACAAAATTAGTTCATTTCACAGGTCACACTGATGCTCTGCTTTTTATTTTTAAAGTAATTTTATTGGTAAAATTTGCTCATTATTATTAATAATTCTGATAGAAAAACCAAAAGGTAAGCAGTTTCAACAATTCATATCATAGTTTTAGGCATAGCAGTATTTTTCTCTTCTTTTCCAAACCTATACCTCGTTTTCTTTCTTATGTCTTACTGTATTGGCCGTAACTTGCAGTTTGTATAGAGCAGTAGCAATGACAATAAACATTCTTGTCTTTAGTCTCATCTTAAGGGAAAAATATCTAAAATTTCACCAGAGGGAAGTTGTTTGCTAAGTTTATTGAAAAATATCTTCAATTAACCTTAGAGCTTTTACTAATTTTAAGTATTTTTAAGTCATTTTGAAATGCATTTCGTTTTTTTCCTTCTAACTCTTGGGAAAATATAGGGCAGTAATCACTAGAGGTATTCTCCAAGTGTTTCAAAATCTCTCCATTTCCGAAAGCCTGTAAGATTACATGTTTTTATCTGCGGGAAGTCAGGTTGGCCATGTGACTTGCTTTGACTTACGCAGTTTAAGCAGAAGAGATGTGTGTTACTTCTGGTCAGAAATTTTCAAAGCCACTGTGATGTAGTTCATCAGGTTCCCTTTTTCTGCCTCAGTGATTGTGTGAATGTGTAGAGAAGGTGCTTCCATCAGTCGGGATCCCTCAGTGTCTGTGATGAGCAGAACCTCTTTGTCAGTGTTCATTGGGTGGGTAACATGACAAAAATTTAATTATTGTAATGATAAACTACTCAGATTTTTTGTCACATAGAATAACCTAACTTATCCTTTACTTTTCTTTTTATGCTAACCCATTCTTTCATTGAAGGTATTTAACCCTAGAACATAATGTATAACATTAATATTTTTTATTCCATTGCTTCCTTTTGTAGATAATATCATACTTGATATACTTAGCAAAAGCAAGTAGGCAATACAGCTTAGAGAGTATTTTCTTTTAAAAACAATATTTTTCCAAGTGTGAAATGAGTGAAAGAAAAATAATAAAATATGTAACTCCTGTTTTCAAGGGAGACTAGTCATGTAGATAATTCAAATAAATTAAATAAGTTCCCAAAGACAATTCTACATGTGTCATGTGAGCTCAGAAATTAAAAAAAAAAAAATACAGAGGAAAAAAAGAAAAGAAAAATGAAATCTTAGCTAGATGGAGTGATTCTGGAAAGCATTGTGGAAAAGATGACATTTCCACTGAGCTTAAAGAATACAGAATAATGACAGGAAATTTTTTAGGCAGGGTCCATTAACTAAATATACTATGAGGGTACCGTATGTGGAATATAAATTGAAAGCAGCAAAGAAACAAAACCTCATGGATATAGTCAATAGTTTAGTGGCTGCCTGAGGGTAAAGGGGTGGGGGTGGGGTTGTGGGAGGAGAGGAGGAAGGAGGAGCTAAACATATGGTGAAGAAAAGAAAGCTGACTCCGGGTGGTGAACACATATTGTAGTACATAGAGGAAGCACAGTAGAATTGTACACCTGGAACCTATGTAATTTTTACTAACCAATGTCATCCTAGTGAATTTAACAATTAAAAAAAAAAAATATATATATATATATATACACGTATATATATATACACGTATTGTTGAGTTTTGTTGAGGTAAATGGTATACAGATATATTCATCTGTGACAGCACTTGAAAGCCTAGCATTCTTCATTTTTATGTTAATATATACATATATATATATGTGTGTGTATATATATATATATATATATATATATGCATGCTATGAGGAAAGTATAAGCAAGGTATATTAGTGGAACAGCAAATTAACACAGTTTGCCTCACTTACAATAACAGAGTTAGATTGCAAGAATATGAATTTATTTTTATAGCCATCAAAGATTTTTGAATAGGGGAGAAATTTTATTATTATTTTAGGAAGATAATTAATATCACCATGATATTTAGGATGAATTCAAGAGGCACGGGTACTAAAGGTTATAAAAGGTTTTAACTATTATAAAAGGATTTTTAATTATTAAGATGAGACAATGAGGACCTGGAAACAAAGATGGAAAAAAAAGAAATGGCTTTGAGTTTTGTTGAGGTAAATGGTGTACAGATATATTCATCTCTGACAGCACTTGAAAGTCTAGCATTCTTCATTTTTATGTTAATATATTGTGAGCCATATAAATGAAGCCCATACCTAAATACACCTTATTGGATCACCACCCCAAATGTAGTATTTTATATATTGGACACTGGCGAAATTATGCTAAAGTTCAACATTTAAACCAAAAATGAAAACACAGATGCCCAAGGGAAAGAAAAGTTGGCAGTACACTCTACTGGGAACTAGGTAGGGATTTTTTTGTTTGTTTGTTTTTGCCTTTTGCTGCACAATGGGCCATTGTGATTCAGGTGTATTTGTTTATTGTAGTAGGAAAAAAATACTCCTACTAAAACAGAAGTACCATTATGAGGAGCTAGACGTAATCAACAATGCCCTACTTTGCCATGTTTTGCATGACTGTAAGGGGGTCACATTCAGGGACTGTCCATCAGACTTGTTTGTCTCCTTCTATTTCAATGATATTTTGGAAATTGTAATAGTTTTTATGTTCTAGCATCATTTGTCCTGGAGAAAAGGGCTACCGGTAGATGTCAAACATAGGAGGACTCTAGGAGTTTCAAAAGCGGTCACTCTGAGAGTCATTTCATAATATATTTGTCGGCATGTCTTTCTTTCAGTTCTGGTTTTGTTACCTTCTGTTTTCAATGTAAACAACAGTACAAAGGAAGCTATCTTTCGGCTGCTCAAAATAACAACTTAGTTGGGTAAAATTTATAATGTTGGATTCCACTTTTAACCAGGAAATGCAAACAAACCGTGAAGACTGCTTGTTCCCTGACCCCAAATTCATTCCATGTTGCTATAGCATCACCCCTGAGAAAACGGGCCCGCCTATTTTCCACCCCATAGATGCACTCAATGGGCTTTTGTCAGCTCTTGAATTATAGCATTAAAATTTAAACACTAGGGATTTAATGGAGGATTATTATGACACTCCAGTGCATTCTTTCTGTTGCCATTAACAACAGCCAAAGGGTGGAATAAAATAATTGTTTTACGAGGTGCTGTTTTCCTTAAAGATGAAGATCTACCTTACATTCTTGGAGTTTTATAAAGTGGTTTGTGTGGATTATTCTTAACATTTGAAGAGTACCGCTATTATATAACACCAATCCATTGACTGAAGGTGTATATATAATTTAGTTCACCAGTTTACAAAGGCAAAAGATATTTTCACAGGCCTGGAAGATGAGCTTCAAGCTGCTGCTCCCAAACACATTCTCCACTGTCTGGAAGATGTTCAAAGGCAACTGCACAGTGTTCTCCATCTCAAATCTTTCAAAATGCTGTGGAATAAAAGAATCCCCATCAAAAGCCCCAGAGAGATCTGTCTGTATGGTATGATAATGATGGAGACTAGTCCAGCTAGGCTTCTGGGAGACACCCAGCTAGTGAAATCTAATGAATGGAACTGAGAATTTCATGTTACAACAGTGTTTGTTTCTTTGATTGGTCACATAGTTGTGTCTAAGAAGACATCAAAAATAAATAATAAAAGCAAGATATTGTTGGGTTGGTCTTTGAATTTCCATTTGGTTATATATTCCAAGAAATTTTCTGCTAGGTAATTGTGCATCTACTTTTTTTTCACGGCCAGTCTTTTGTAGTGCTTGCTGTGTGTTATTTTTAACTTTTCCCTATTACAATGTCAGCATCCAGGTTTATATTCAGGATTATATATATTTTTTCAATAACAAATATGATAACATTATTTTCTCTCTTAGCTACCAAAATATGGATTTCCTCTTCCATACTCTTGCTGGATAATGCTTTTCAAAATATTTTTTAAAAACTTTTTGTCTTGGAGTAAGTTTAACTTCTTGTAGCAATAATACAAAATAAATAACAGGCAGTAAATAAATATATAGTCTTTTGGATTTTCACCACCCAGGGATATTACTTCTTAACCTATGATCCTTTATACAGTAAGATCTCAGTTAACTGACACCTGTGGGGACTGGTAGATGCTGAATAAGTGTAAGTAGACTTTCCGTTAACCAGAACTCAAGAAACTGGTACTCTCAAGCAACTGACTTACCAGTTAATGGGGGCTCTACTGTATATAGCAATGAAAATAAGACTTATATTCACCAAAGACTTTTAGGGTTCCCCTGTTCTCTTCTCAGAGGCAATGTCTTGTGTTTTCTTTCAGAGTTAGTTCATGCAAACATCTTTATATATGGTATTTTTATAAGAAGTGATAAATTTTACATTTTTCAGCCCCTGTGTTTTCACATAATAATAAATCTTGAAACCAGAATTGATATGGGGAACATTCAAATGATATTTTTGTAGGACCACAGGATTAGAAGTTTGAGAAAGGAGACTAAGTGTCTGGGTCTTGGGGAAGCTGGGATGACTCAGAGGGTTAAGCGCTCACTTTGCAGCCCCGGGGACCAAGGATCGAATCCCAGCCCTGGTCCATGTGGACCGATATGTTGAACTGGGGAGTGCCCCAAATTCGGTTCTCACCAGGGTGAGACCCTGGCCCAGTTCCTGCCCTGTGCAGCCCCGCACCCACCTGTGGAATGAAACTATGTGGAAAAACTGATGTTGTGCAACTATAGAGACTGTTCTGGGCCCTCCTCCTCCTCTCTGTCTCTGTCTCTGTCTCTGTCTCTGTCTCTCTCTCTCTCTGTCAAAAACAATAAAAATAACTCTTAAAAAATAGGGGGTCTGGGTCTTGCCTTAAAGTTGCTTTGGCTAAGCAAGCACACCATTATCTGTCAGGTTGTATGTAGCCAGTCAAGAAATGCAAAGGTACCAAAACATGCATTTATTCACACATTACATAACACTGAGGAAACACCTACTATCCATAAAAATAAAACATTGTTAACATTATTTTTATTTATCATTTTTTGGAGAAAAACAGTTGCCATAATTTGTGTGAAACACCTAATTTCTCTGTCCAGTCCCCTAAATGAGAGATTTTTAGTAGTTGCTTGTTATTTGCTTGCCAAAATAATGTTGCAATAAACATCTTTACAAATTTGACTTTATGCATATATATCACTATGCTTGTACCCTAAATTACTATTATAGATGTTGATCACTTAGGTCAAAACTAATCTATACATAGATGTTCACCTTCAGTGAACCACACCAGGCATTTAGGAGAACCTCAGTGAATGGAGGGCCCCACTGAACCTAAGGAGCACCTTCAGGAAACTGGGAAATGAACTTTCCCGCAGAGAGACCTGCCACATTTTCATGCCATGCTGAGATGCTGCTAGGGTCAGGCTGCCTGTGCACTTGAATATCATTTTCAACTGAATAGTGAGGCTTATTGGGCCTTTAGCACCTTGTTAGTTGTGAAGTCCTAGCTGACTCACCCTTGAAAAGGGACTATCAGGCCAGAGACTATCACAGGGCTTCAATGGGCCAGGTGTTTTACTTTGCCAAGAGCCCAATAGCAAGCTATAGCTGGTTTCAAACCAGTTGTAGCTGGTAACCATGCCAGAGGTGATGAGTTTGAAACCTTAAATGGTCCCTGAGGGATGAGGCTGCCTCCCATAGTTAGAAACCTCCAACTAACTGAAACTTGCCACCAAAACTTGAACTCAAAGATGTCACCAGGGTTGTGTGCTCCATTAGCATTTCTCTACATGCACCTCTTCCATGATTAGGAGAATCCCCTTGGTACTTTTAGGATGAAGAATTACATGCAGACATACAAACAGTAGCAACAGTACTTTGAATTGGCCCAAATCCCTCAAGCTACAAGGTCACATTAGCTTCCTTTTGCCACCGTGAACCCTGTCCAAATCCCATTCACTGAATCTGTTCCCCCCTAAAAGAGTAAGTAAGATGGTAACTTGGGCTGTTGTACCCAGTAGAGTTACCCAGCATAATGAGAGTGATGCATATGACCTTTGGTCTATTTTGAAGACAGGGAGACCTGTCTGTAAATTAGGTGATATCAGGGTTAAGGGAAAGAGAATAATAAAATGGCATCAAGGGAGAGAAGGGCTCCATGCAAGAAGCAAAGCATTAAATTCAATTTGAACAAGTATTGAGCAGGGGCTAGATTATAGCTCAACAAAAAGAACTTTTAATGATTTTAATCTGTCCAACGCTCTATGTTGATATAACTGCTTTGAAAAGACAAAGCTTTCAGATAGCCATTATATCTTATCAAATGGATAACAAAAAGTTAGGAAATATTTGCATACTTGTCTCCATAAACCTTAAGATAAGTCTAAATTTAGCTTATATTTTGTCATTATAAAATTTAAGTTCTTATATAAGGAGTTTTTACTAGTAATCCCCATTTATGGTTTACTTTTTAATAAGTACATTTGTTAATGTTTTTTATTTTAAATACTGTATTCATTTGTTTTTAGTTGTTACTTGTGTGAGATTAAGGTTACCCACTAGTTTTATAATAATTAACTTGCCCTAAGACTTCACTGATTTTTTTCTGAACTGCTGTGGCAGTGGCTTAAACTTATTCAATAGCATCAAAAACACGTTAGGAACATGTGCTAAGCTTTCTACTACTATGTAATCTTGGTTGTAAGACAACTTGTGATTTAACATATTCAACTCTTACAAGAAATAGCTATACAACTTTTTCTCCTTTAAAGAAGTCGGTGTTAGCAGATAGAGTAAATGCAAGACATCATTATAGTACTAATTCTCAAGATTTTTATTCATTTATGTCAGCAAAAATGTGTTCTCTGATCAAGATCACAGCAAAAGAAAACCAAATATCATTGGTGCAAGTCAATAGAATCAACAAATAATAGATAAAAATCCGAAGGACTGCAGATATTAGAATTACCAAATATAAGACATATGTACACAATATTTTTTAAGTGAGAGGGAAACAGTTTACTAAATTAGTAGGCAGATTTCAACAAAATATACCTTTAAGAATGAAAATATAATCTTTAAAAAATTAAGGAGTGATCAAAATTAACATAGATGAAAAGTCAATAAGTAAAATTTCTTAATGAAAATACTGAAAAATACAGCACAAAGAAAAAGTGAAAATTACTAAAGTGAGGTTAAAAGATAGGGAATCTAGAATAAGAGAACCTACGTCTTATCTCATCATAATTTAAAAAAGAGAATAGAAACCTTTTCGGCAGCCATGGAGCTGGAGAGATCTCAGCTAGGAGAGGACTCAGCTCTCAATGTCCCCCCAGCCCTTCCACACTCCCCCAAAGAACCCCTCCCCCACACACACCCAAAAAAGGAGAATGGAAATTGTAGAGCAGAGCCAACTTTTGAAAAAATATTGACAGATAATTTTCCAGGAATGATGAAAGGTAAGAATTTACAGAGGGAGCACAATGTATACCAAATGGGATAAATAAAAATGAATCTATAACTATGCAATTTCCACTGAAGTTTTAGAATTCTGGAAACAAAGAAAAGCTCTTAAAAGCAATCTGAGAGAATAAACAAATTTCAAAAAAAAAAGAACAGTGGATATATTAACAGCAGAAACAGAAGTCAAGGCAGAATGAAATGTAAAATGGTCAATAAAGAATTTTATAACCAACCACTCTCTTTCAATAACAAGGGTAAGATAAAAACATGTTTACCTAAGTAACAACTGAGAATTTTCACCATCAGCAGAATTTCATTAAACTGATTTTTAAGGTGTTTTCTTTAGCATAAAATGAAATTACTCCCAAAGGAAGACCAAAGTTGCATGAAAGAAAAGAAATTGAAAAAAGATTACAAAATAGGCAAATTACTGGTGAATTGTTAAAAAAATAAATTAAAAGGAGATTGAGCCAAATAAGTAGTATTTGTAATGGAAGAGAGAACATAACCAAAGATAGAGCAGAGATTAAAAAGATAATAGAATACTATGAACCTTTACATTTGGAGAGCAGAAAATTTGAAATTCCTGGAAATAAAGTAATACCACAAGAGAATAATCTTATAATAGGAAGAATCATTTTTAATAAGATTAAGGATAAGTTTATGGGGTTCAAAATTCCCTACCCCAAAACATGATATCATGGCATCTTGAATATTTTAAGCTAAAAGTGTTTGAGAAAATGGCAGAAGCTGGAAAGACGCTCGACCTTCCCCTTGACCCTCATCCCTGAAACAGAACATAAAACTCCCATATAGGTGGTGCCCTCCCTATTCCCAGAGAAAAGGAATATCTGTATTCTGACCACAAAGGGACAGATACCAAGAAGAATCCTAACAAACAGGACTTGCCAACTTTCCTCTAGTTTTACATTGACCTAGTGTGTGACCTGTCATATTTTATATAACTGTCCATTATTCACCAAACCTAAGATAGAAGTACTCAGATTTCACTGTCTCTTCAAATGTTTATTTCCTTACAAAAGTTCTTGTGTCCTCTAAATTTTAAATTAAATATTGATTTGCTTTGCTCCATAAATCTTATATTAAATACATTTATTTGCTTTTTTCCTGTTAATCTGTTTTTGTCAGTTTAACTTTTAGATTCAGCCAGAAACCCCAAAAGAGTTGAAGAAAGCTATTCTTCCCCTTCATTTAATAACAATTTAAAATTGAACCTATATTTTAAAAAAACAAAAAACAAAACAATCAAACAAACAATACTTGCAGTCAGTAGCATGCCCAGATAATTTTAAAGGAAAAGTTTTATCAAACCTTGCTTTAGTATCTCACTCCAGTCTTATACAGATAAGTGAAAATAAAGGGAAGAGAATCCCATTTCATCTTAAAGGTCAATGATGATCTTAACAACAAACACAGATATATTAATTTTTTATTGCTGCTCTAAAAGATTACCACAACACACGTTTATTATCTTACTGTTCTTGAAGTCTGACACATATCCCACCAGAGTAAGATTAAGGTGTGGGAAGAGTTATGTTCCTTTCTGGGATTTAAGGAAGAATTTGTTTTAGAGTCTGCCCATATTTCTTGGCTCACGGCCTCCTTCCTCTATCTTAATCTTCCTCTTTTTTTCTACATCTCTTTGGTTCTCCACAGCTCCAATTTTATATGCTTTAAAAAACTGATATGATTAAACTGAGTCCACTTGGATAATCCAGAATAACATTCTCATCTAAAGATCCTTAATGTTAATCATATTAGCAAAGTCCCTTTTCCCAAGTAACATGGAATGTTCACAGGTTACAAGTATTAGGACATGGAATCTTTAGGGGAGGACTGGCATTATCTGTCTATCATACCAAACAAGCAAATACGAGAAAAGAAAATTTAGAGGTCATGAACATATATGCAAATATTCTAAGCAATATTTTGGCAAAAGAATACTTTGGAAATCTTAATCTGTTGTTATATTATGATCAAGAAATTCACCATTATTAAAAATATCTAAGAAATAATTATAAATGCAATTTATTAAAGGGAAGGGGAGACAAGAAATCTCAGGAAAAAAGATTGCTAAAATTCAACAAGTGGGGAAGCCAGGACGGCTCAGTGGGTTAAGCACTCACTTTATAGCGCCGGGGACTGAGGATCGAATCCCGGTCCCAGCCTGTGCGGACCCATGTGCTGAACTGGGGAGCTCCCCCAGTTCAGTTCTCTCTCTGTCTCTGTATCTCTCTCTCTCTCTCTCTCTTTCTCTCTCATCAAAAACAATAAAAAAAAAAGCACTCAAAATTCAACAAGTATTTCTGACCTTAAAAACTCTTAATAAACTAGAAATAGCAGAGAATTTCCATAATCTTATCAGAGAGATCAACAGAAGACCTACAACAAAACCAGGAAGAAGAGCACACTGCATTTTTTTATTCTTGCATTATGACTGTGGTGAATATTTTTGTACTTAGTCCTTTGTACATATAATCTTGATTATTCCCTTAGTGTAAACTTCTAGAAATAAAATTATTGAATCAAAGTATACAGATTTAGGAGGTCAAATTAACCTTTAATTTAGACTGCACCCATAAGTATGATTCACTACTTTCTTTTTCCCACATACTGTGAAATACCACAATGCATATTTGTGGAGAAATAATAAACTTATGGAGAAGTTTATTAATGGAGAAATCAATTGCCATATCTTTCTTTTTTCTTCCATTCTTTCTTCTATTCACATATACATTAACAAGTCACTAAATATCATCCTATTTGGAGGAAATCAACAAAAACAAAGAAGGAAACCAATACCCTAGGAAAGTGAATTCTCATGAAAGAGAAATTTAAAGCAATCATCCTCAACAAGGTTCCAGAGAATATTGTATTAATAAAACAAAAAAATGCAGCTATGAAAAAAAAAACAAAAGAAAGCCAGAGAACCAGTAGGTTTCCTGCAATTTAAAACTATGCTTATAGAAGTAAAAATATTTTAAAATCATGATTGTGGAAATAAAATTATCCATAAGGGAGCTGAATAAAAAAACAGTCCTGGCAGAAGACCTTGTCACATCAAGGAAAATCTCCCAGAATGAGAAGCAGATATACAAAGAGATGAAAATTAGATGATGAGATGAAATTATTTTGGAGACTAAACTACATATTTAAGGTAGTATTAGTAATAGTAATAGTGAAATGTAATACACGATGGAACAATTCTAAATATTTGAATAGAAAAAGGGATAAACATATTCACCTGATACATATTTGAGGATATTCATTTGTGTGTATGTTATTGACAACTGTGTAATGACTAAATTCTTTTTCAGAAGATACATTTTATATAGAATTATTTATCACACTGTGGAAATCACACAGGTTCCTTGAAATTACAAGGTGCAATTTCATAAATCTGGAAATGTTGGTAGAACAGAGTTTAATGCATGTTCTGAGACTTCTGGGATTATAGAAAAGCAGTCCTTGGGTAGGTATACACAAGAGAAAAAAATAATAGTCATTTACAAAGATAGATTAGTTTTTCCAACTTCTTCAGGGGTTTACTTAAGTTCAGATTTATAAGGGGTGGTCAAGAAATTTGTGGAATGAAGGGAATATCGGTTAAAAAAATCACTATTTATTATTTTTCCTTTTCAATATATTCACCCTTAACCCTAATATATTTTTATATATTTTAATAAGTTTATTTATACCCTCAAAAAAAGTGTTCTGTTTTTGCTCTCAAATTGAAGTTTTAATCTTTTCTGTACAGTTCTTTCCTCGAAAGCTGTTTTTTCACATTTGGGACCAAATAATAATCGGTTGGAGCCAGGTCTGGACTGCACTAACTTTTGACATCCTTAGATGCTGATGGAGAATATTCAAAATGGTTGTAGATGATAATCCAACCACTTTCTTTTTTTTTTTTATTGTTAAATTTATTGGGGTGACATTGATTGGTAACAATTAGATAGTTTCCGGATGTACAAGTCCATATCACATCACCCATGCATCGCATTATGTGCCCACCACCCAGAATCAGCTCCCCTTCCATCACTATATATCCGGTGTCCACTCCCACCTTCCCCCCCCAACTCTTCTTCCCCTCTCCTCCCCCCTCCCCAGGTAACCATCAAACTATTGAGTGTGTCCATAATGCTGGTACCCACTCCCACCTTCCCTCCAACTCTCCCTTCCGCCCCTCCTCCCCTTCCCTCAGGCAATCACCCAGCTATTGAGTGTGTCCATAGGCCTCTGTGTCTTTGTTGCTTTCAGTTTTATATTCCACCTATAAGTGAGGTCATATGTTTCCTGATTCTTTCAGTCTGACTTATTTTGCTTAATAAGATGGTCTCTAGGTCCATCCATGTTTTCACAAATGACTGTATTTCATCATTTCTTATCGCTGAGTAGTATTCCATTGTGTAAATGTACCACATCTTCTTTATCCAGTCATCTATCAAAGGGCATTTTGGTTGTTTCCATGTTCTGGCCACTGAACAGTGCTGCGATGAACATGCAGGTACAAACATCTTTAAAGATTAAGGTTTTCAGGTTTTTATGGGGTAGATGCCCAGTAGAGGGATTGCTGGGTCATATGGTAGTTCCATTCCTAATTTTTTGAGGAATCTCCATACAGCCTTCTATAGTGGTTGTACCAGTTTACATTCTCACTAGCAGTGTACGGATAGATTATTTTCAATGAAGGAGCAAAAAATATACAGTGGGAAAAAGAAAGCCTCTTCAGTAAATGGTGCTGGGAAAATTGGAAAACCACAGGCAACAGGCTGACTGTGAGCTATGATCTCTCACCATATACCAAAATTAACTCAAAATAGATTAAAGACCTACAAATAAGAAAGGAAACAATAAATTGCATAGAAGAAAACATTGACACTAAACTTATAGACCTGGGATTCAGGGAGGACTTTATGAATCTGACCTCAATGGCAAGGGAAGTAAAAGCACAAATAAATGAGTGGGACCTTATCAAGCTAAAAAGCTTCTGCACTGCAAAGGAAACCATCAACAAAGCAAAGAGGCAACCAACCAACTGGGAAAAAAATATTTGCAAACAATGCCTCTGATAAGGGGTTAATATCAAAAATATACAAAGAACTTGTACAATTCAACAATAAAAAAGCAAGCAATCCAATGAAAAAATGGGCAGATGACCTTAACAGACACTTCTCTCATGAAGACATACATATGGCCAACAGATACATGAAAAAAGGCTCAACTTCACTAGCAGTTGGGGAGATGCAAATAAAAACCACAATGAGATATCATCTCACACTTGTTAGAATGGCTATAACCAACCACTTTCACAAGCTGCTTTGTATTCAGTCTGGCAACTTCTGCTTCAAGTTTTCAACTTTTTTGACAATGTCTGAGGTAGTGGTCTCAACAGGGTGTTCCCGATGGAGATCGTCTTTAATTGACTCTCTGCCTTGCCTGAAAAGGCTATGCCACTTGTAAACCATGGATTTCCCAGGACAACAGTCCTTGTAAACCACTAACATCTCTTTCAAAATGGTGTGAGGTGATTTCCCTTGTTTTGTGAGTAACTTAATGAAGGCGTGAAATTTAATTTTATCCATACTCGGAGTTCTCTTCATGTTTGATGTGCTTCTTTGGCACTATCTGAAAAAACATGAATTCAAGTAGGCTGAAATTTGGCACAAATACTAGTAGTAAGTCACACAATCAAACTGTGTGCACCGGCACTCCCCCACCTTTCCAATAACCTGCCCATTCTACAAATTTCTTGGACACCCTTATACAACAAGAATTCTGAGTAGTTTTTGTTCCATCTCAAATTAATTTTCCTTTTTCATAGCTTTGAAACTAAACACAGAGAATTTCATTTGCGTGTCAAGCTCCCTATAATGCATGTAGGTTTTTGTTTTTATGTAATTTGAATGTCTGCTCATGGAATTTTCATAAAGACATGTGCTTCCTACAAGATATAAATGCTCAACTGGACTGCTCAAAACTCATAAAATAGGACCCCAAACATCACTGTAACCTGACAGTAATGCCAAGAAGTCCACTAATGTCAGTGTTCGTAAACCATGAAGACATGCTATTCAGTGGAAAAACAAAATAAAACAAAACAAGAAAACACCTTTAGCATAGTCTCACTCCTAGTGACAAGAAGTTTGGTTGGTAGCACACATAATTTCTGACAAAATGAGAATAACGAAACCACTGACTAAAGTTGTCAACTCCAGAATTGGGGATTAGGTTATGGAGAATATAAAAATATCAAATGAAGTGACCCTGATAAATATTGACTTTCTGGCAAATTTGGATCTCCTCATGCTAAATAAAAATATGAGGTTTCTTACTGACACTTGACCTATGAAGTCATCTCCAATAATGTTATAATACATTGGACAAGAAATGCAAAACAAATGAATGCTTTAACCAAGCCAAATTATTACAACAGCTTTCAACTAATTCTCTCCATATTATGCTTCCTTTTGCCAATCACTACCCACTTCCTCAGTATGGTTTTCCTAGTTTATTGGAATTTCAGGCTGTTGATGTCATAAACCTAAAGAATAATAATAACCAGAGACAGAAAGTGTAAATAAAACATAATCATATTGTGACATCTTAATTTGGAAAATAAAAGTGAAAATGAACAGAAAATTACTGAAAAATGTGTAAGAAACGAGAAACAAAGTCTCTTGGTTGGTCTAACTTTATCAAATTATACCTGGGAATCCTAATAGATTATCCAACTCACTTCTTGACTTGTAAGCAAAAGTCAAAAAGTCTAAGGCTCTTCAGCATTTTCCTCTTTTTTCCTCTCTTAAGTTAGGCTTAATTCAATATATCGCATATTTTTCTATAGAAGATGATGACTGTTAGTACAATAATCCTAGACTCTGCACAGGTGTATCTCCAAGTAAATAACATCATGAATAATGTAAATTTTGATTGTGTATATGCCAGATGAAAAGCACCATAGCTTGGTACAGGATACCATGTTTGAAAGATGGAATGTAAACATGAAAAATGATGCATGTACTCAAAGGATCTACCAAGGGGAAAAGACATAATAAAAAAAGTTTCAGGTGTGTTAGGTGTAAACAAAGAGGTGGAGTTAGAGAAGAAAGGGAGTACTAACTATGCTGGGTCTAGAACTAAGTTTTGAAATTTGAATGCTGATTTTAAGGCATGAACTTATAAACCCCCACTCCCTTGTGGTGATAAAGAGCTTTTCCAGGTTTGGAAGAGCCACTTTTAAACACTGAGCTATGGTATAATGATATAGATTGTGTTTCTTGGGTTGGATTTCAGGAAAACCAGCTATGAGATGCACGAGTATGTATTAATTTCTACCTCCAGCCAACTAAATGTAATAACACATAGTTCAACAAATGTAATTCATTCTATTTACATAAAAATTCTGATCTTAATACTGACAAAGTAATCATTGGAATTTATTGAAGAAAAACAATCCACCACAACAATTTTCTTTTGATATTATAGAGATAAAATGATTGGTTGACTGATTGAACTCATTTTTCAGCAATTTTGGTTTTATAGAAATATGATCCTGGCTTTATAATCCATCTTTCTGTTCCAATTCAATTTATGATTCATTTTATGATCATGGGAGTGTGGTAAACTAGTGCCCCATTTATCAATGGCTTAGCAATCAGTTTTTTGGGCTATTACATGAGTCTGTTGGATATATGATTGAAATTGCCTGGAGGAAAATGGATATAAAAATGCAAAATAGTCACAAAACAGGCTTGAGTTCATTTGTGTCCTGCCACTTAGCAACCTGTATTGCCCTGAGCAAGTCACTTCAACACACCAAAAGGGATTTTTGGTGAATAGAAGAGAGTCAACACCTGTTTCCCCTGGCTTTTCTATATTAAAAACAAATGAAATTAACATACATGGGTTAGTATAATTTGTTTTGTTTTGGGTTTTCTTAATTGAAGGCAGAAAATCCTATGTACTATGCCTGGTTTACCTTTTGATGAGTGTGTGACATTGTGTCCAACTCACTCTCTCATGTGCCTCTCTTCTTATCTCTAAAATAAAAAAACTAAATAGATGATTTCTCCGGTCTTTTCTAGCTCAAAATTCTCTTTTTGAAAAAAAGAGAGAAAAGAAAAACGCCTCTAGGCTTTTAATTTTGATGCCAGATTTCAGCCTGATGTGAATTAAACTGTCTAGATTATAAACCAACTACAAAACAAGATTTATAATGGAAACAGCAAGTGACCTTTGACTGTAGCAAAACTAATGGTTCCCGCTATAAGATTCAGTTACTACTCGTTTCCCTGGGCATCAACTGGTGTGTTATGTAACAGTGACTATAGCAGGATTACCCAATCCTTTCACGTAACCTTAATTTTACAGTCTGTTGGTGGCTCTGAAAATACCTGGTTCTCTTCAGTGACATGCTCATTGGGGTAAATGTGGCTGTCACCACCAAACAGGCTCTTGTTGATTTAAAATAACACCGTTATGTGCAATTCACAAGTACCATCCTTTTTAGAGGACACTATTTTTGCTCTTTCTTCTGCCTCTTTCTAACTGGCTATGATTTCCTGCCTTAAATGACCTAGTGGTAGAAAAATTCTAACATATAATAAAATGCTGCAGTACAGGTAAAGTACATACTGTCCTCTGACTTAAGGCACAGACCAAGTGAGGAGCTCCAGCTGGGATGACCTAAGGGCAGAAAGATATGATTGCCGTTAACTACCACAAATCTTCAATCTGATGGCACTGACCCTTTTTCGCCTTTGAATTTAGTCTATACTCTCTTTATTACATATAAATGTTTTGACTCTCAGAAAAGAAAAATTTAATGTCAAATTTAGAAGAAAAAGGATATTATTTTTATAGTAGAAAATCGAAGCGGGTAGCTTCTCAAACATCAGTAGATAAAATAATAGATGTTAGTGATTAGAAATAATCTAAATACATGTTCCTCAAAATTGAAAAATCCAAGAATAATTTTTTAAATATAATAATAATTTTTTCTGTTTATAAAACTTTTCCCATTTTAGAAAACATAGCTAAGTAGAAAATAAAACAAAAACAAATAATATTCTAAACTTTTCAATACATGTCTATATTTACATAATAAAAATGGGATTACATTAATAATTTTTATGTTTTTGTTTAGCATTATCATATAAATATTTGTCTATATTATTTAAATCCCTTGTGAATATTATAATATAAATGTGTATGTATTTTATCAGTCATAATATATACATCCATTCTGACTTTGAATTTTAGATTGTGTCCACTTTTTTCTGTATTTTCATGAAGAATGATACAATATACAACTTTTGCAAACATTTTTGCCTGAATTTTTTATTATTTTATTTTTAAACTATTAATATATCTTAAGCTACATTTTAAAGCTATTTATACAGAATACTAACTAAATCTTAAATCTAGAGTTAAAATTTTAAATTTAAAATGATTTTCCATTCACTAGAGGAAAATTCTAATGCAAATTAACGTTATACTATACAGTTAGAAATTAGGTAAGGTGAAAATAAAAATGAAATTATTAATGTTATGCAAAGTATTTAAATACTTGGGTGTTTTATATTTCAAATCAATGATTTAAATATGCTAAATTCTGAAACCTAAAAATGAAAATTAACTGTAAACATTATGTTAAATAAAATATTAGTGTAAAACAAGTTTTGTAAATGATAATTATATAGAGATGTGGCTATGGATAGATTTTTAAACTTCATAAAACAAAAATTACTAGTAGGATGAGAATTTCTCACTATCAATATTACATACGTACCTGCATTCACAAACCATCCTGTTGTCACATGTGTGTGTGCGTGTCTTTTTTCTTTTTTTTCACAATGAAGTTAATTCCTCTGTTTCTTGTCTGTCCCCAGCTTACCCAGCTTTCGAAGGTTTAGCTTATTGATAGGCTCCTTTCCTGTATCTAAAATCTTTACTTTTTATTTCCCCCATCAGTATTTAAAATGCGTACAAGCCTCTTTCATTTTTAAGAGCTTTCTCAATCTCCACCTTCCCCCTAGTTGTTACCCTATCTCTTTCCTCCCTTGACAACCAAATATTTTTATTGGAATAATGTCTGTACATACTGGCTCTATTCCTATTTGTCCAATCACATCTCAAAGCAATATAATCTTATAAATATATATTAGCAAACATTTTCATTATTAGCTATTAAGTTTTTGTTCACAATTATACATTCCCTTATATGCCATCGTTTTTTGTTAAGCCTGATGCTGGAACTAGAAAACCCCTATTTAAGTCCATTTCCAAAATCCTAGAATTTTAAAAATAGAATAACAAGTGTAAAAAATTAGGTTACATTTATTTTAAAAGAGCGTATATATCTATTTGCTTGGTGTGTGTGGGTGATACTTAAAAGCAATAAACTGATCCTAAGTAAAAATCAAATGTATTGACACTGTAAGTAGAGGTAGAGAATAACCCTCAAAGGTTTGGATGC
Source organism: Craseonycteris thonglongyai (assembly GCA_004027555.1). Lineage (NCBI taxonomy): Eukaryota > Metazoa > Chordata > Mammalia > Chiroptera > Craseonycteridae > Craseonycteris > Craseonycteris thonglongyai. The sequence continues at coordinate 17,239 of PVKE010001715.1, read as the reverse complement.
CTGATGTTTATCCCTGTTCTTGTCAGAGGGACCTGGTTCCGACACTGGAAAAGCTGTCCTTTGTATGCCTCAGACTTCACTCAGCAAGTGTGCTGGCACGTAGTAATGTGTTCATGGAAAAGAAGATTCCAGATGATGGCTTGTCGCTAGGGTTCCCTCTTTCACAGCAACTCCTGAGAAGGCTGAATATGAATGAGCCTATGCTCTACCTATTTTTTACATACCCCAAGATATTATGCTTCAATTCTTTCAAAAGAATTTGTATTTTTAGGAAGTCTAAAGGTAACATGCAAAAATATTGATTTTCTATTAATAAGCTAGATGAGTGGAATTATCTGTTTCATGACACATTTAGATTTCCTGGTTGGATTTCATGCTGATGTAGCTTTAAAAAAGGGTTTGGAGTGTGAGTATGTGTGTGTGTGTATATATTTAGGGTCCTCTTATTGTTATGAATTACACGACAATAAGGACAGAACTGTTATCAGCTAGAGAATTTCAGTGAGTGACTCAGTGATAGAACCAACCAACTCACCTGTGAATGCATTGTCTGAATATCTATATGCTTATTGTTTTATGGCATATGTTTTATTTTTAATGTAACTTTTTGTGGGTTCACTATAAATAACACTGCCAAAAGCACTGAAATGTATGATAAACAAGTATGCTAGAGTAGAATAAAATCGTTCCTTGAACTTGTAAAGTAAAAAATGGACACACCACATGTAAGGATAAAATTCTCAGTGAGGGACAGAGCTCAGACCTCAAATGCACTTCTAAAATACCCACAGTTGGTAAACTTCTGCCCATGTTTAACAATGATCAAACATTCCTAAGTTGTATAGCCACATAGTGGACATAAAGCAACCTTAGCCATTGGGTAACTTATATTACGTACCCAAATAAAAAAGCTCATTTTTAGGGCATCATTGGGCCATAAGAAAATAAAAAAGAGAGGCCAATTATTTTTCTTGCTTTGCCACTGCCATTGTCCAAGGCCACAGGTGCATGATGAATGAGAGGGCCCTTGAATGATGGAAGGTTGCAAGTGGCACCTAACAAATGCAGCGGACCATGGGAACTAGATGTGGGAAGCCCAAGGACAACCAACAAAACCCTCCCCTTGCTTGCTAGACTCCTGGCCTCATGCCACCTTTGTTTATATTGCTTAATAAATATTCAACTCTTCTACTCAGGGAGGTTCTGGTCCACTTGTCTGACCTCCCACCACTCAAACATGCTATTAAATTTATCTCTTGACTAATTTTAGTCTCCCATGATTTCTTCCCCAGCCCAAACCTAATAGGCACGGCAGGCTGAAATGTTAGAGCATACAGTACAAACTGTACACTAATAGAATTTTGTCTTGTGTGTGGTTTGGAGGCATAAATTCTCATGCTAAGCCAAGTTATAATCACATTCTTGGATTTTGGATTTTCCTCTTTTAATAGTTCAAGAATAACCTTCTATTTGTACCTTTAAGTTAAAAAATTTGAATTTTTGGAAAAAGTGCAAATGGTAATATTATCACTTAAAAATTAGAATAAATTTTTGGAATACAGAATGCCATTTTCTAGATGATTAGTCAGAAGTCTATTTTAACTTGGAATATATTTCTGCCTCAGACAGTAGCAAAACATGAAACAAAACAAAACCATAACAGCTATACACACACTCACAGAAAGAAAAAACAGAAACACAAAAAACGAACAATGATAATGCATGCTCAGCATTATTTAGGCCTACGTTTAGGATAAGCCACTTAATATAGTAAATAACTATTTTTATCAAGCCAGGTAACATTTTAAGGAAAGCCATAGCCAAAGTCAGGATTATAAAGCCATCAATTTAACCCTTCCTCCATATATGTCAGGTAATATAGTTTGAAATAATGTAATGTGAACAAAGTGCTGATTAAAATAACCAATAATCTCAGTTCAAATGTAATAACTTTGTTTTCAGATAAAATGGAAAAATCATCTTCCCAATATCTCGTGAGCACAGACACCCCTAAATATGTTTGGGTAGGTTGCTGTACAGAGAGTAAGGTCCTCATCTACACCACTGAGTTTAGCTTTGAGGAGCAAAGATTTATTTTGTTTTACCTCAGCACAGAGCATATCTTCCATACTGAATTTCTAGCAACAGTGTTTTCAATTATCTTGCTAAGAACTTTGGAAGTTTAGAAGAGGTAGCTCTCAAAAATGACTTTAAGAGAGTTTTTTGAGACCTCTTTAATAGTCAGAATATTGTTCACAGCCTCGGATAGAAAGGATTATTTAAATTAAGGCATAATTGAAATGAACACATTAAATAAACTGAGTTTATCCTTAGATCCCTGTTCTGCAAGGCTTTGTTAAAGCATAGTCCACACCACTTCTCAGAGACCTCATGAAGGTATTGTCTTAAAACTGTATATAGAACTCTTAATATTCAAGCATAAATTATCACATACTGTTAATGAATTCTACAAGTATTTATTGAGATACTGCTATACACAAGCTACTATTCACATTCTAAGGATGCAAGGGTGAATAAGATAAACTTAATTCCGGCCTTCATTGAAGTTTTGTTTAAACATTCAATAATTTTTTTTCTAAGTTTTCATTATGGAAATTTTCAAATATACATCAATGTTGAGAGAATAGTTTACAAAATTAATTTATTACACACTCTCAACAGTTATCAATATATACACAATTTGTTTTATTCATATCACTGATTCATTTTCTACCTAATGCCTACCAGATTATTTTGAAGCAGATGTCAGACACCTATTATCTTATGTAAAAATATTTTATTTTTATTATCCTAGACCAAAACTCTAAAAAGAAGCCATAATATATGTTACACTTAATAATGTTAACCGAAGTAAGTTACTTTCTTCAAGAAAGTGATTTATTGTTCACATTTTCCTGTTTATTTTACACACACACACACACACACCATTTTATAAATAAGTTCCATGTCAGATTGGTGTAGCGTTAAATTTCTTTTAAAGTTTTCTTCATAACGTTTTGTATGTTGCAGAACGAAATCTTTTACCTCATTGAGTTTCTGTCTCTTGACTTGCTACGTATACCCCTATATAGTTATCTAACATATTTCTTCCTCTCTTCAATTTCTTATAAATTATTAATAATTTCCAGGGTCTTGGTAAGACTCAAGTTTGATTCTTCTTTTTATAAAGACTCATTCATAAGTACTTGTTTGTTAAATAAATAAATGTATATATTCAAAACAATATTTTCAGATGTTTATAAAAATCAAGCATCTTTAGAACTCAAAATTGAATGAAATATAAATTAAATATTTCTTTAAATGATATCTAAACTCCAGAACTAATAAGTGATTAAAGCAATGTTGCAGGATACAAGATTAACATACAAAAGTCAATCATGTTCTACATACAAACAATAAACAAATAGAATTTGAAATTAAAAATGTAATAGTATTTGCATCAGCACCCTCCCAAAATTAACTTCTTACATATAAATCTAACAAATTATGTGCAAGATCTATATGAGGAAAACTAGAAAACTCTGATGAACAAATTCAAGTAATTAAATGGAGAGATGGTCCATATTCACAGATAGAAAAATTCAATATTATCAAAATGTTAGGCCATTTCAACTTAAATTATAGATTCAATTCAATTCCAATCAAAATCCCCAGTTATTTTATAAATATCAGCAAACTGATTCTAAAGTTTATATAGAGAACCAAAGACCCAGAATACCCAACACAGAATTGAAGTAGAAGAACAAAAATGAAGGACTGACCCTATCTGACTTCAAGACTTCTGGTGCCTGCCCAATCTGCCCTTTGGGTGCGTAATACTTGGAGGTAGCCTGGTGATGCTCTGGCTCGGTCCAAAGCTGGCCACCAGGTATGCCAGTCCCAGGGCATCCTGGGAGGGGCCTTATCACAGGCCAAGTTCAGCCACAGCCTGTGCCCTGCTTAGGTTCTGGCATGAGCCACAAAGCAACCCACAGATGGTCACCACCCACACTGCACTTGGAGATACCTCAAGAGGCCAAGTAGTTAGCCAAGGGTAGCTGCTGCTAGTATGAGGCTTGGGGCTACTCAGCAAGAGGTACAAGACATGCCAAAGCCGGGTGCTGCTTGTTTAGTTTTTGTGAACCTTTGAGAGATTTTTAGGAAAGTCCAGAGCACGAGCCAAGATAGGTCATGTGTATGAAGAAGCCAGAGGATTTTTAGGGCAATAAAAATACTTTGTATGATATCATAATGATGGATACATGATATATTTGTTCAAACCCATAAAAAGAACCTTAAGATAAACTATGGTCTTTGGGCGATAATGATGTGTCAATGTACGTTAATCGGTTTTAATAAATGTTCCATTATATTGAGAGAATTTGATAATCAGGGAGGCTATGCATCTGTGTGTGGTGGCAGGGAATATATGGAAATTTTGTGTATCATCCTCTCAATTTTGCTGTAAAGCTAAAACTGCTCTAAAAAACATAAAGTCTTGAAGAATAAAGATTCTAGAGCATCATGGTGTGTGGTCTTTCCCAAGTCTATTAACCTGCTTCAGTTACATTTTATTAATGACGTTAAAAAGTCCTCCAAATCTGAAGTTCAAGACTATGAGATTAGTGGTCTCAGTTTGCGATGACCATATGCCAATGCCATTTACCTAAATCCTTTTATTTATTGTTCAAAGTCAGTTAGAAGGAGTCCCTAGGTCTTATTGTTTTTATACACAATCAAGTTCATTCTCAGCAAGCCAGAAATGTGTCAGATATATTGATGCACACACATCATTCCCTTTGTATTTAAAGGAGATAAATGGTTACTGTTTTAAAATATTACAGTGCCATACCTTGATTGCATTTTCTAAAATCTCATTTCTCTAAACAGTCTTGTTATGTAATTTTTTTTCTGAAAAGGGGAAGATGTCTAGCTAACAAAATAAGTTTCAATATTTGAAGTCAAACTAGTTACTTTAGTACAACAGCAACAACTTCATTACTGCATTGTTAACTTTAAAACAATATTTATGAAAATTTTATGGATCTTTAGTAAAACATACCCATTTTTGCTATAATATTTAAGAATTCAGAACTTTCAAATATGTATTTTTTCCTACTGGAAAATATTGGTTTTCCAAAAGGCATTAGTTTTAGTTTCTCATTTTAATGAAAAGAGTAAAAATTAACTAATATCTGTAGGCTTAAAATATAGTCCACTTGAATAACTTAGTCCTTTAACTCCTGGATGGTAGTTGTGACTTCTTAAGGACCTCATCAGGAAGTAACTGCTCTGATATTTCTTCAGACCTCCTTTTGGACTCAGTATCTTTGGGACGATATTATTTCATAGGTCAGGGACCTGCTATCAGGGAACGTACACTAGTTAGCCAGTGGGACAGTGAGAGTAGTCAGCAGGAACCTTCACAGACATCTGCTCAGTCCTGGAGGAGGTCACAGCCTTGTTTATGTTAAGAGTTCTTGGGGCTAGACAGCAGAACGAACTCCTTTAGAACGTGTTCCCATAATAGTCCCTAAGGCAATGACGCACAGCTGTGGAGAGGAAATAGGCTCTTTAATTTGTTAACCATGCCCAGAAAAGAAGAAAACAAAATTCTCAAAAGAAACTATAAAAAGGCCTTTTTAAAGTCTTCTCCAGAAACAGCTAAAAAAAAAGCAATATAAAAATTTCCTTCAATCTCACATACATGTGTGTGTGTACATATATGACAGCTGTCAAAAAGTATCCAGCCATGTAACTGTTCTTGTTATATTGACAATGGCTGGATTTTTTACAGATAGTTCTCTTATATATGACTTGTTTGTTCCTTAATATACTGTATCCAAACTTTGATTTGAATCCTATGAAATCTTATCTTCTAACTTCTCAGTTTCACCTTTTCTTAATGTTCACATTTTCTAAAGACTCTGCGAACCTTATACTTCTGGATCATTACTGTTGAATGATCACATTTAGAAAAATTCAGAAAGTCAGGGAAGGGAGGCCTAGATTTCTATCCAGAAGATTGAAATTAAGATAAGGAGGGAGGGGACAATATTTGGTGATGGAAAGAGAGCTGATTCTGGTGATAAACACATAATGCAATACATAGACGATGTAATGTAGAATTGTACATCTGGAACATATGTAATTTTTACCAACCAATATTAACCTAATAAATTCAACAATAAAAAAGAATTTGATTTCCTTAAAATGAGGGTCAGTCACTAGTTTGGGGAGCAGGAAGTTAAGTATTATTATTATTACTATTATTATAGGTTTTAAAAAGCAAATTAATAGAATTGGAAATGACTCTCAAAATGTTAAGTAAAAAAAAGGTTACAAAAAGTTTATATTTAGTATAAGCCCAATTTTGTTTAAACACACACACACATACACACAACACACAGCAAAAGTTGTGTTTGGGTGAAGGATAATGGGTGATTTTTAAATTTTCATTGTTATACTTTTTGTATTTTGTAAAATTTATACAGAAGGATGTTAAATATTTTAATCCAACTCTACCCTGTATATAGCCCTTACCAAAAATTACTTTTTAAAAATGATTTCCAGTTTCTTATGTTTTTAATACATTTACTTTGGTTATCATTGAAATATTTCAGATACAGTCATGCTTCACTTAATGACAAGGGTACGTTCTAAGAAATGTGTTATTAGGCAACTTTGTTGTGGGAGCACCATACATTGCATTTCCATGCATTTAGATGGGATAGCCTACTACACAACTAGGCTGTGTTATATAGCTTCTGCTCTTAGGCCACAAACCTGTACCTCACGTTATTGTATAAAACAACACAAGATTAAATCAAGCTTAGGAGAAAATGATACAATCAAGAGACATGGTAAACATGGCAGACTGTCTTACACTAAACCTGTTTTTATAAGTAGAAAGAGTACACTGAGATAACAATAAAAAGTATACTATAGTAAGTACATAAATCATAACATACTTGTTTATTATCATTATCAAGTATTATGTGCTATATGTATATAATTGTCTGTACTATGCTTTTAAAGATTGGAAATACAGTAGGTTTGTTTACACCAGCATCACCACGGACAAGTGAGTAATGCTTTTGGCTATGATATTAGAATGGCTATGACCTCACTAGGTGATAGGAATTTTTCAGCTCCATTATAATTTTATGAGACCACCATCATATATGTGGTCAGTCATTGACAAAACATCATTATACTAGTGCATAACTGTTTACAACAAGGTAAGACCACACATAGCAAGGGTCTGGAACCAAGACCCAGATACTAAACTCCATCCAGTTCTAACAATGTGCCATCCTTGTTTCAACTTTTAATTTAAAAATTAAAGAAGGAAGGAAGGGAGGAAGAAAGGAAGGATGGAAGGAAGGAAGGAGTGAGCTCGTTACAAATGCATTGATGTTCTAACTACCTCTTTCACGTCTTAGGGAATTTCCACCTCTCTGCCTTCCCAGAGATAATCATCAGCCTGAATTTGGTTATCATTCTCATGAATGTTTGTACTATTATAACATAATGTCCAGAGTTGTTTGGCATATTTTCAGATTTTACATAATTGGTATCACACTGTATGTATTCTTTCATAATGTTCTTTCTTCACTTAATATTGCTTGAGGTTTAGTCTAGTTGAAATGTGCAGAGGTAATTTATTTGTTTTTACTGCTGTATACTGCCTACTGCAATTTTTTTTCACATATTATCTGTCCATTGTTTTTAATTTTTTGGTATTATTTCGTGATCCCATGAACAGTTTCATACATGTCTTTTTGAGACCATATGCAACAGATTCTCTAGATTTTCAAATTTACTGGATATTGCCAAACTACTCTAAAAATGCATGTAACAATTTATATTTCCATTAGTCTCCACATCTTAGTCAACTCTAGATATTGCCAGACATAACTATAATTTTTGTTAATCTGAGGTGTATTTTTCAAAACTGAATTTCCCCTTATATTAACATCTTTTTCATAATGTATTATATTTCAGCTTTATTCCAATTCATGACTTGGTTTTCCTATATTTATACGAGTTATTTGTTATTTCTGTATAGTTATCCTTTGTTTGATATCAGGGTTATAAATTATAGCTTTTTCAAAATTTTGTTCCTGACATATTCTTTTTCTCATTGAATATAATTAAAAAAAATTTAATAGACCCCAAATCACTCATAGTAAACTACATCCCTGTCCTGAGATCATAAAGATATTCTCTGAAATTTTATTTTACCAACATTAAATTTATTATATTCTTTACTCTCCGAACCTACTACGATATGTCCTTAATAAATGTTATATTTAATTTCCCAGACTTTATATAAATTTTCACCTCTAAGTTCACAATGAAGTTTATCTATTAATTGACCTTTCTTGTACTATCTTTGGCTTTGGTATCAATGTGTATTAATCTAACAGAACCAATTAACAATTTTCATTCCCTTTACAATCTATTCATAGTAGAGGTTATCTGTTTCTTGAAGTTTTTATAAAACTCACTTATAATATCTTCTAGCCTTTATTTAGGGAGAGGGTCAGAATTCTCTAGAATACTGAAATAATCACTTTAATTATGTCAAATTTAGTAGTTATTGTCTTTTTTCTTTCTATTTTTTAAACATAATTATTGGAAATTCTATAAATTATATATTTTATCTAGTTATTAAAATGTATAGGAATAAAGTTGTTAATAGCATTGACAAAAAATTTTTAATTGCCTTGGATCTATAGTTACCATAGTATTTTAGTTATTATTTGTCTTTTTTTCATTTTATCAGTTGTGTAAAAATTTTACCCATATGATTAGTCATTTTAAAAATCAGATTTTATTGCTGATTCTTCCTATTGTTTTTTTATTTTTATTTCAAAAATATCTGCTTTTACATATATACATCCTTTCTTCTTTCTTTAATTTTTTATCCTTTTTTTCCCGTCTTCTCGAATTAAAAAGTATATGCATTTATTTTCCAAGAACTTTTATATTCTAATACATTTATTTAGTAGTCTAACTTCCTCTTTAAATGTCACTCGTTAATCGTTTTATTTTCAGACTCCTATTAGGGGAAGATTTTGATTTTTTTCTCTCTCTCTTCCTCACTCCATCACCATCTCTTAGGGGATAATTTTGCCACTTCCTCAATGAGTGACACAGGCTCTCCTTATTTGTTTCTTTTTCTGGGGCTAAAAGATTGCCACATTGAAGGGGCAATCAAGAATCTAGTAAGCATTTTAAATCAATATAGCTACTCTTCTGATAAATCTCTAGTAATAATATTCAAAATTACTATTTATTGCCTCTTATGAAAAACTGGTATATAAAAACCTTTACATTTAAGAGAAAGAACATGAGAGAGAATGACCCATACAAAATGATTAAATATTTGTCTTAATGGTTCCAACTGTGCTTTTCCAATATTTTGTATGTGTCTGTTGATAATGAGCCACTTGAATGGGATGACAGGGCAGAGAAAAAACCTAGACATGGACTCCTTGCCCGCTGAAAATAATGAGGCACTATCTTTGGACATTTGCAATCAAGAAATGGAAAACAACAGCAATAACAACAGGCGTTTCTAACAATAAGGCATAAATCCTTTGGCTGATAAGCTAAATTGATAATTAAATCACAATGTATGTGGATGAGAAAATAAAACTCATTTTGGGAAATAATATATTTAAACATAACTCTGGATTATGTATGTCTATGTGAAGGAGGCCTTCAGAAATAAAGAAACTAAAATGAGCATAGCTGAGAAAATGAGGGTATGAAAAGTATAGCTGTGTTAAAAATGCCAGAAATAGCAAATATTTTAATTGAAAGACTCAATAAAGACATTCCAAAAACATAATGTAGATGACTTAAATCTGAGCCACATTTCTTCTTTCCACAGAAATTTAAACATTTAGTGTTCTTGATCTTCAAGTTTCTTTAACCTTTCTTATTTACAGGTTTTAATGGTACTTTTCTCAACTTGTGAGCTAGTGTTTCCACAGATTCTTACAATAGCCTTATGAGAAAAAAATACTAATGTAGAAATCACAAACCCAACTTTCAATGGTGTGCAACGGAAAGAATACTTTTGAAAGCTGTCACACCTTTGAATTCTGCCTCTGCCATTTACTTATATAATCAGAACGTTTTGTCCATCTTGGTGTCTCTTGGTATCCACAGTTGCTTGTTTATTACTCTGTATATTGTGACCTATCACTCTTTCAAAACTTCTATAAGATGATGTCACAACTTGTAGATCTACCTTTCATGCCACTTCGTTTTTTTTTTCCTATTTTCACTTCCTTTGTCTCTTGTGGTATGTTTTGTATTTTGTTCTGTAAGAATTCCTTGGCTTGATCTTTCATCATGTTGATGGTTTTCTTTAGCTTTTTAAACACATGGTTTTTAGTCTTTTATTATGAAAAACTTCAAACATATACTAAAGTAGAAAAATATGATGATAAGACCCATTAAGTTACATTTAACAGTAACACATGACCAATTTGGTTTCATCTACCAGCACCAAGTCTCTGAAACTTTAATTTCCATAATCAGATTTTTCATTTTCATGATCTGTTTAATTATTTTTTTATGGATAAACTATTCACTTGTAGCATTCTGAGTTCTTAGGTATAAATTATTTGGTTACTCACATTTCTGGGCTTCCTTTCACTGTAGTCTTAAATGTTTGGTGATTCTTGATGGTGCTCTCAATTTAATGGCAGAAATGCCTGAAAATAATTGTTTGCTGTATGTGTTTACACAGCCGGAAGAAGGGCTCAGGGTTATAATGAGCTGCTGGAATTTGTGCAGCAGCCTGTTTGCAGAGATGTTTGGAAGACACAGATTATCCCACTGCACCAAGTACATCAGCAGCTGGTCTTATGGGTGTGAGTATGTCCCACTTCTAGGTCTGGCCAGCCACTTGGAGTTTTGCCTCATTTTTCTAACTCAAGCTCCCACGTAATGGTGCCTCCAGGATGCAGACACTATGACTAGCTAAGAAATAATGTACCAGGAGTTTGATGTCCTACATGCTCTGGCTACTGTCCCCAATTAATTACCCCAAGAGTCATACTGCTTCTGTTTCCTCCCCCATCTACCTTCCGCCAGCTTCTGTTCCAATTACTTGCCCAAGGTTTCTCCACTCTTATTCGTTTTCTGTCTTTCAATTATTTCCCATTGTTTCTGGTCAGTGAAAGGTTTCCTTTCTGTTTCTCTAGTGTAGTTATGAATTTTAAGTTCTTTTGTTTTCTTTTGTGGGTGCCATTTGACAGTGATTGTGGGATCTAGATACAGGCTGCCTGAGTTGAGTCTTGGCTTTGCAGTTTCCTGTGTGGTCTTGAGTAAGTTGATTAACTTCCCTGCCTCAGTTTCCTCAACTATAAGATAGCGATCAAAATGGTTCATAGGTTATGAGGATTAAATATGTTGGTATTTAAACTGCTCAGAACCTTGCTTGGTACAGAGGGTAGTATGATTCTAAAATAGAAAGTCAGTTTTATTAAACTTGCTAGGCAAGGGAGATCTGCATTCAGAGACACAGCCTCTCCAAACAAAACTTGAATAAATCTTACATATAAAATTCTAGGCAACAGCTTTGAAATACCTGGCATTTTGATATGTTCCAGGTTAAAGCTGGTTTGTTTTTATTTTATAGTTTTTATATAAATCCAAACAGCCAAGTTTTTCAAAGTGTCTGATTTTAAACGAGAGGATTTCGAGTGTTATGTCTTTGCTGTTGATAGGAACCAAAGGACAAGGTTTTTGTAACCATCCTTGATGCTCAGCAGCTGAAACTTTGTAGAGTTTGACAATAGTAAGTGCTCAACAAATATTACTTGCTATTCTTATTGTTATTGGTTACTATTTGAAGTGGACATTGGTTTATGTTATCTTTATGGGGCTGTGGTGTCATTTGTTACTTCTATGTGGCCTTGGGCAAGTTACTGAACAGTTTTATCTTTGTGTTTCTCAGCAGATGGAGGTAGCATTACCTACCTCAGGTTAGATGGCCATGAAGATAGAAATAATGTATTTAATTGCACAATCATGGGGATTTTGTCAATATGTTATAGTTCTTATAGTAAGTAGATTTACTACTCTGGCACAAATGATTAAAATATCTGAAAATACAACTGTCCCTGGATTGAACTCTGACTATGGGAAGATTATGCTTTCGGAGGAGCGCATCATCATTTAATGCTTAGTGTAAACAGTTAATTTATTGGCCTAACAGGAATTGCTTGCATTTTATTATTGTGGGTTATTTCAGATCAGTACATTTTCTACTACTCTCAGATAGGGTTCTCCTCTGTTTGAGCTATGTCAGATCAGAACAGTGGAAGTTGAGTTGTCACAGCGGAATTAAATGGTAGCCTAGAACAGTAGCCCTTAAACTGGGATAATCTGGGTAATATACAAAAACTTAATAAAGAGGAGGAAGCACAGTTTTATACAATACATTTCTAAGTCTTTAATTCCTTCTGTATTCTTAACTCAAAATGATCTGCTTGAGGACCCAAAAAAAGTGTTGGTGATAGAAGTGGAGCCCATATGTCCCCTTCTGTCCTTCTGTCTTCATACTACTACCTTCTTCCTTTTTATGATTGCCCACTTTTCATTTTATAAAAGAAAAGCACACCCAGGGGGCTATAGACTTCAAGGTAGCAAACAAAAAGACTCTTTGAAACAATAGTGCTTTTGGGTAACATCATATTTCCAGTTAGGTAGTCTTAATACTCAGTTTCCATCAAAACTGAAGAACTTAATCTGTTAACTGGTGGATCATTAAAATTGATTTGATAACAGATAACTGTGTGAAATTTGGCACTTAAATAAAGAGTAGCTTAAAGAACTGAGTGTGCTATAAAAGTCGCCTTTACATTTTAATTTATGTGATTAATATTTTTTAGTGTTTACATCTGCGAACATTAAAAAATGAAATAGGATCAACACTGAACTAACTCTCTTTTATTCTAGCAATAAGTAATATCCTTACAGGGACATGTGACAATAAAAATAAGCAAAGCCTCATTTATCTCACTATAAACTGCATTTCTGACAACATTTCACTTTTTGTCTTAATAAGTACCATCATTTTATTATATTTTATATTGTTTATAAAAATTATATGTTAATAATAATTGTCATCACTACTACAGCAAAACACTTAAAACATAAAGCCTTGCCATCATAGAAAAGTTAAAAACTTTTCAATTTCATTTCATTCATTCAAAAAATATTTAATCAGCATATACTCTGTATTAGGTCCTATCTCAAGTGTTAGGAATTCAGCAGTGAAGAAAGCAGAAAAGAAATTTCTATCTATACAGAGTTTACATTCCAGTAGGTAGAGTTCAGATAAAAACAATACACATGCACATAAAATATGATGGCAGAGATACATATTTTTGTGCTAAAAAATATGGTAGAGTGTTCAAGAAGACTCTCAAGTATAAAATATATGAGGATATATTCTCTGGGGGGAACATGACTTTAAGGGGAGAAAGGAGCATTGAAATGAAAGCTTGAATATACATCTTAAAAATGAATGGTGGCCAGGCTCCTGTGGCTATAACCTTAGAGTCCACTGGAATGTAAGAAAGATTAATATAATAGTATCTACATTTTTAATTTTATCATTTTCTACAATACAATCCCACTCTTCAAAAATAATGAAAAAATGTATGTCTTCTTTAAAATGTATGAAAGATTACATAGTTTTATAAAACCATGTGAGCAAAATTGAGGACCACTGGGTAGAGTGCACGAATTCTGACCTTAGAGGTTAAAGGATGAAGTTAAACTGTCAAGTAGTGCCTAGAATCTGGATTTTATTAAATCAGTATCAGTTATGTGATGAAATATAAGGACCTGAGTATGAATACATGTTAAGTTTTCCTAAATATTTACTTTGTACTTATATTAAAGAAAACAATTTGCTTGAAATTTGAACATCAAATGTCCACTTCATAATAAGATAAAGCAACTCTTCCTGATGTTTAATCAAATAATTTTATAAAGCCTCAAAAAACAAACAACAACAACAATAAAAACTGTTTGTTCTAAAGCTATTGATAAATTCTTTAGAAAAAAAAAGGTCTTGTTGTTACAATATTATCATTAATATTATCATTATTTAGGTTAGAAATTACTCTTGATGATAGAAAATTTTTGTGTAAACACATGCCGTATTCCTCAGATTCAGCAGCTCATGAGACCTGTGTGCTGCTGGTAAATGAAACTTTCTAATGTACGAATCTGTTATGATTCTCCATGTCCACTAAAGCACTAACCCCAACTCCTTTGTAGCAGGTTTCTATTCACAGGAGGAAAACTATCATGGCTGAAGCTAGGAGAGCTTGTCTCCATCTAGTGGTCATTGTATTATACTAATGCGGTAAATTCTAAAATCAAACTTTGGGGGAATTTTCTTAATTGTAGTGACCCATTCTATCAAAAATGCTACTGTTACTTTATAAGATTATCTATCAAACTTGATACATATAATAATAATAAGGTACAAGTAATAGGTACACAGTTTTAAATGGAGACATTGAAATACATGGATTGAATACATTGTCCAAAATTCGTGAGCTATTTTCTGCTAAAATTTCATCAATCAATCAATCAATCAATCTGCCTATAAAATGTAATTTCTGTAGTTTGTCTGGGTACCTTACTCACACCATTACAGAAAGATATTTTTAAAGGCTTGATTTTATTTTCATATTAGGCATTTCATTTAGATACCTACAAGTGAAATAATATTCATCAATATTGGGGCTGTTATTAACAGAAAATCAATTGTATCTAACTAAATGAGAATATTGCTCACCAAATAAAAAGATAAATTTCTAATAGGTCTCTTTATCATACCCAGTATTTTCTTTGTAAAAATGTGCTATTCTTCACAATAACTTTTTTCTTTTTCCTTTTACCTTTTCTGTAAACCCATTAGAGATTACAGATAAAAATGTAAATCACATATTTGTTGAAACTGCTTTGTAAAAATAATATTACTTTTCTTTTTTGTAGGATGTCATAATTTACAAAAGGTCTCTTAAAAGTTCTATTATTAAAGGGGAAGCCAGGATGGCTCAGTGGGTTAAGCGCTCAATTTGCAGCACCGGGGACCGAGGATTGAATCCCGGCCCTGGCCCGTACGGACCCATATGCTGAACTGGAGAGTTCCCCCAGTTCAGTTCTCTCTCTCTCTGTCTGTCAAAAACAATAAAAAAAATTTTTAAAAATAAGCTTAAAAAAAAAAGTTCTGTTATTATCCCCATTTTCACTTAAGAATGGTGTTAGGTCAAGAGGACCTTAGTAAAATGAGCTTGTACATTAATTCACACCTTTGTAAGTCCAAAGTCCTCCCCCAAGATTTCTGCAAATGTACACCAGCCTCGCATTCTCAAAGCCGTGTCCATCTATGGGCTCCTGCATTCATTCAGTCAGTACATGCAATATGACAACGCAAACATGAAGTCCAGATCCATTGTTAATTAAAAAAAAGAAAAAATCCATTCAACCCTAGCATGTGTGAGTGTAGGAAATGTTACTAAAGATTAGGAAGAAAAGAGGAAGAGAAAGAAGTTTAGATCACATTTATTCAGACTTCAACTTGAACATTAGGGAACCAGGTTCCAAAGATGTCCTTATTATGTCTCTCCTCCACTGGTAGAATACAATGATCCTCCTCTCCACCTGCTTCTTAGATCCACACCAAAGGTCCTATGACAGATAGAATGCCTTCCTTAGAAAGGAATTACAAACATTTTTTTTTAATATAGAGAAAAAGAAATTGATGTTCACATGCACAGTTTCATAGGAATTCTGTACTAAGTACCTGAAATAAGAGAGTAAAGACGGTCTCTAGATCTTAAAATCCTATATTCTGTTTATGTTTTTAAAGAACCATCCTACAGAAAAGTGTTTGGCTTATCAGATGAGAAGTTATTTCTTATGTAAACTGAATTTAATGTACAAGCACTCAAAACAGAGTTTTACCCAGAACAGCAAGAGAAAAAAATGTCTTTGTTTTTGATTAAGCCATTATGGCACAATCAAAACTGGATATAGTTTTATTTTGTAACCTGGAACTTGCTCGAGGTCCTAAAATCTGTGGCAAAGAAAATTTTCATATCTAACTTGAAAGTTCAAAATATTAGAAGTGAAGGCAACAGCCTGCCTTTACTTTCATTAGCCATGAAAATAGATGATCTCATATGAATTATTCCAGGTTAAGTTTGACTTATTTTTTAAAATTGTAGTGTTTGGAATATCTATCCTTAAGCCTTCTTAGATTCTTAGCCAGTTTTCCTTTGGCCCTGGTTGCCAGGAGTAAACAGATTAATCAGTTGAGTAAATGGGTAAGATTAGAGACTTGCCTTAAATTAAGAAAAAGGATTTCATATTGTACAAAATAGAAGTATGGTGTGGAATGGTGAGATACACTGTTAATGTTAGATTATATGTTGGCAGGGATGTCATACGTGTATACAAACTGTATATAGTCCCTTCATGTCATAAGAGAGTGTTCTATTGCTTAAACTTACTTTGCTCTATTGGGTTTGAACAGTTAAAACATTTCTGGCACTAGGGCAAGGGACAAATGACAGCAGATCATGGTCAATGATTTCCTTGACTACTTCCTCCCTCTGAGAAACTGGAAGTTGTGCAGGCTATTTAGGGGCAAGAAATGTCTAGCTATATTCAGAAAAATCCTACAGATAGTAATTCCCAAAGGATAACTATAATCTATACTGGATAAAGAGAAAAGGAGATAAATACCACATATTTTACTTGCACAGAATGTAGAGCAGTTAAGCTCTCTAATTCCTCAAAAAAGCCATTTCTCCTTGCCTTTTTTCCCCATCACCTGCTGAAGTAGCGAGTGATGGGAAGCCATCTCCACAGAAGGCTTGCTTTATTTTTCTCATAACCTTGTGTATCTTTCCCTTGAATCTGTGCTTTTTCTGTAATGCAGAAAACAGTAGAACATTGAAGACATGATGCTGTGTGATGCTGAGCTTTGGTTAGAGAAGGTCTTACTGATTCTATCTTAGTCGCTTAGAGCCCTCTCTCTGAGCCTTGAGCCACTATTGAACAGCGAGGGCTCCTGATGACATAACACACTGTATGAGACACAACAACCTCCCACTCAAGCTTTGTCCAAATGATAACATGTAAGGAAATGGTTGCTTTATGCCACTAAGCTTTTAGGTTCTTT